>JANRGW010035218.1:0-48448 GCA_024733675.1 Psilopsiagon aymara
ATGAGAAAGTTGGGGCTGTTCAGCCTGGAGAAGAGAAGGCTGCAGGGAGATCTCATAGCAGCCTTCCAGTATCTGAAAGGGGGCTATAGGGATGCTGGGGAGGGACTTTTTGTTAGGGGCTGCGGTGATAGGAAAAGGGGTAATGGGTTCAAACTTAACAGGGGAAGTTTAGATTGGATATAAGAAGTTCTTTACTGTAAGGGTGGTGAGGCACTGGAATGCCCAAGGAAGCTGTGAATGCTCCATTGCTGGTGGTGTTCAAGGCCAGGTTGGACAGAGCCTTGGGTGACATGGTTTAGTGTGAGCTGTCCCTGCCCATAGCAGGGAGCTTGGAATTAGATGATCTTAAGATCCTTTCCAACTCCAACTATTCTATGATTCTATGATTCTGTGACAGCTCTATCTCCAATCTTAGTTGACTCTAAGGATGAAACAATCCAGGAAGTCACTCCCAGACTTCTGGATTTACATGGTCATTCTCCAGGAAGACCAGAAAATGTTTCAATCTTTTCATATTTATATTCACTGAAAGAGCTGACCATTTGCTCTAGCATCCCTCTAAGAACCACAGCAAAACTAAATTCAACCCTGTCGGTCTGGTATAAGAAAGTATGTGTGTCAAGCCAAAGAAAGCCCTCCTCTCTGTGAGTATTCTTAGTTTTATGTACTAATAGAATCATAGAACCACATAGGTTGGAAAAGACTTTCAAGATCATCCAGTTCAACAGTTAACCAAGTATTGCCAAGTCGACCACTAAACAATGTCCGTAAGTGCCGCGTCTTCATGCCTTTTAAATACCTACAGTGTTGGCGACTCCACCACTTCCCTGAGCAGCCTGTTCCAATGCCTGACAGCCCTTTCAGTGAAGACATTTTTCCTAACATGCAGTCTAACCTTGCCTTGGTCCAACTTGAGGCCATTTTCTCTTGTCTTGTCACTTGTTACCTGGGAGAAGAGACTGACCCCCTCCTTACTACAACCTCCTTTCCTGTGTAGTTGTAGAGACCAGTAAGGTTAAACAGCCCAGGTCCCCTCAGCTGCTCATTATAGGACTTGTACTCTAGACCCTTCACCAGCTTCACTGCCCCTCTTTGGACATGCTCTAGCACCTCAGTGTCTTTCAGTAAGAGGCCCAGAACTGAACACAGGATTCGTGGTGTGGCCGCCCCAGTGCCCAGTACAGGGGGATGATCACTAACCTGGTCCTGCTGGCCACACTATTGCTGATACAGGCAGGATGCCGTTGGCCTTCTTGGCTGCCTGGGCAAAGCTGGTTCGTGTTCAGCCATCTGTCAATCATCATCCCTAGGTCCCAGCACAGAGCCCTGGGAAACACCACTTGTGACCAGCTGCCAACTGGATTTAATTCCATTCACCACCACTCTTTGAGCTCTGTCATACAGCCAGTTCTTTACCCAGTGAAGAATGAACCTGTCCAAGCCATAAGCAGCCAGTTTCTGTGGGAGAATACTTTGGGAAACAGTGTCAAAGGCTTTACTAAGGTCTAGGTATACAAAATGCACAGCTTTTCCCTTGTCCACTAAGCAGGTCACATTGTCATAGAAAGAGATCAGGTTAGTCAAGTGTTTTCATAAACTGGTCCTGATCACCTGGTTGTCTTGTACATGCTGCATGATGGCACTGAAGGTGATTTGCTCCATAACCTTCCCTGGCACCGAGGTCAGGCTGACAGGCCTGTAGTTCCCCAGATCCTCATTCCGTCCCTTCTTGTAGATGAGCATCACATTTGCTCACTTCCAGTCAACTGGGACCTTCCTGATCAGCCAGGACTGCTGATAAATGATTGAAAAAGACTCGGTGAGCACTTCCATCAGCTCCCTCAGAACCCTTGGGTGAATCCCTCCTGGCACTTTAGACATGCGTGTGTCTAAGTAGCATAGTAGGTCAATAACAATTTCCCCTTGCATTACAGGGCTTTAATTCTGGTCCCTGTCTTCCAGTGCAGGCAGCTGGGTACTCTGAGAACAACTGGTCATATTTTAAAGACCAAGGCAAAGAAGGCATTAAGTACCTCAGCCTTTTCCCCATCCTTTGTCACTATATTTCACCCACATTCAATAAATGATGGATATTCTCCTTAGCCCTCCTTTTGTTGGTAATGTATTTGTAGAAACATTTTTTACTGTCTTTTACAGCAGTAGCCAGATTAAGTTCTAGCTGGGCCTTCGCCCTTCTCATTTTCTCCCTGCATAACATCAAAACAATGTAGATATAACTCCCAGATATAACAGTTTCTTTTTTTTTGCTATGATGATAAATACTTCAAAAACGAACAAAGTGATTGCATGCCAGCAGGGAAAGAGATGAACAGCAAGTTTTATTTGTACAGTAGGAGAGGGCAGTAATTGCCGTGCATCTATTGCAGCACACATTTGATGTATGCAGGAGATCAAATTCTTAGAAACAGGAGCTGTAAGCATATGGGCAAAAAGAATAAAAAATAAAACAGAGCTGAAATCACAGTTGTTCAAACAAACGAGCTGATCGCAGCCTTGGTTACACACACATGTGCAGGTGCAGACTGATCTCAGGCAGTATCCATGGAAAATGTCACTTGGCAAAGGAGCATGCACACAAAAGCTAATGCAGTGTGCGCACACACAGAGCTCTCTGCTGGCAAGCTGCACTAGGAAAGGGTCCTCTCTTGTCTATGCTCCCTGTTGGCCTCTTGAAAGGGCTATGTAAAGTGTTCATTGTCCAACAGCACTGTGTCAATTCAGGTACAGGTAGAGCCTGTTTACGACCCACAGAGGGGCTCTGGATGATGGGGAGCCCTTTGTTGGGCTGCTGTGAGAGCTGGCAGAGCGGCAGTGGCACAGAGAGTTGAGAGGCTGAGACTGGAATAAATGCACCAAGCAGCACCTTCCTCACCTTCCTGCTCCGGGTTCCCACCTGGTCAAGGTTGCACAACCTTTTACTTGCACCTGCTCCCTGCCCAGTTGCATAAAATCAACAGCCAACATGTAGGTACTATGCTGGGTATCTACATGTTGGCTGTTGACTTTATGCATTGTTTTTGTCCTGGTGCTTTTTTGATGGGGGAGCTCTGGATAACCCTGAGGTCAAAGAAATAGTAAAAATAAGTGAGTATATTGTACCGAATGAGAGCAAAAATCTTTTACCCTTCTCCCCGTGACAAATGATAGGATGAAGCAAGAACAAACAGAAGGAAAAGAGAAAAGGTGCTTTGCTCAAAGCACTAAATATATCAGCAATTGAAACAAAACTTAGGCTTTTCTTTATCTTGCAGCAGTTTCTTCGGGCTTTTGGACAAACCTCTGTGGTACACACTTTCTTCCCCTTTCCTTACACTTCGTTTTGCCACAAGCCATAATTGAGCACATGATGTGGTCTCTTAATTGTAGACCAGAGCACCACAGTGCATCAGAACACTAGCAGACAGCTGGGCAGACAGTTTTACACATCCCAGACACAGAGTGTGCTCCCTTCAACTCATGCAGACAGCATCCGTCAGGGTTTAAAACCAGCATCAACCTCCTCTTTGCATTTCTCTCCTGATGCAACTTGGTGGCAGCTTTCCTTATATGGGTGGGTTTGAAAGCAGCCACAGAGATATCCTTAATAATACCAGTCTGTGACAGCAGCAAAGGTCTCCAAAATCAAGCCTAGGGTTGGCACAGGAGAGCCTTGGCACTGCTACAGCCCATGCAGCCATGAGCTTCTTCCCTTGTGACTCTCTTAAACCAGCACTTGGCCCCACAGTGCTTCCTTATGCCCACTGGCATGAGCAAGACGTGTGGCACAAAATGGCTAAACTCACCCAACAATCCCTCAGTTTGCTTTTACCTGCATTTTCTTTACCTGCTTTTACCATGAGGACATTTAAAGTCAGGTAATAGAGTGCTCATCTGCTGCTGTAGGGAAATGACCACATGGATTTGCATGTGCCCAGCCACTAGCCAACCTGGTTTGCTGCTGCCCTTCAAACAGCCATTGGTTCTTTGCTGGATTTTTGGTTCAAAATGATGCGTGCTGGTTTGTTCAGTCTGGTTTTTGTGGCACCAAAGCAGAGAGATGAGGATTTCTTAGTGTTTTCTAAGTTTGTTGTTGTGAGAATGGACGAAAATGCTCAAAACTCTTTTAAACTGTCAAAAATGCACAAGAAAAATGCTTTCCACAACTGAGTTTTTTTCCACGTGTAAGAGTCCACCTAAGCTGAGCTTAGAGGTGTCTGAGTTAATATCTGTTTTGCTTAGTCTGACAGCCTGATTTCTTTGTGGATGTACTTTCTGAATTAATTTCTGGGCATCTGTCAGACATGTAACTCTGAAAGGGCAGGAACAAAAAAAAATGCTATCTGATAGCTTGGCTCTGGACAAAGTCGGCGCAAGACACCAAGGTGCCTGTTATAAAAACATCAGTGCTCTTTCATTAAAAATCAATGGAAAATTACAGCATGCCTGGAAACTCAACAACATCCCATGAAAAAATCCCTGCCAGGCAGCTGTGGCCGAGGCAAGTGCTTGCCTTGCTGATGCTCAAAATCAGTTTCCAGCAGCAGCAATGTTTAGCCATTCTAATTGTGTCAGGGAAATCAGCTCAAATAAAATATTGCAGGGACTCTTGCTTTCCAAAAGTGCACATGGGCAACATGCTCTGTTCTCTGCAGCTCCCTGCACCTGCAAGAGAAAAGGGCCCCTGACTGTGCCAACAGGTTGAGCAGCACATGATGGTCAGGCTCTGAGCATCACTCTCTGGGATGTCCTGCCTGCAACGATGGCCAATCCCAAAGACTCCTTGCTTTTGAGATGAAGCCACAAACTAAAGCTTGGGGTTTTGTACCCCAGCTTCCTTGCATGGTCCCAAAGAGCAGTGTCCCCTCTGTGCACCTTGTTTCCCTTGCTGTGGAACAGGAAATTTTCTTTCTCCACCTTCATTGTTGGCATGTTAGCTCTGCAGGGCCAGGCTGGCCTCTGTCAGCCTGTTTTCACCAGCCTAATACAATGGAGTCATAATCTGAGGAGTTGCCATCATAAAAATAGAAATGGAGAACAATGTCTTCCTTAAAAACAAGGTTTTTCATGTGTCTGATCGTGTAAAATATGCTGCTTAAAATCTTTTCACTGTACTTACCAGTAACTCAAATCAAAGGTACAATTCACATCGTACTTGTGAATCAGTTGCAGGAAGTAGCTGTAGATTTTCTACCTTGATTCATTTCTCCTTTATTTGAAATGTTCTGTGATTTTTCTTTTAAGTCCCTTTCCTCTGAAGTCAGATGTGATCCCCATTAGTGGCTCTTTCATGTAGCTGAAGAAGTGTGTCAACATTTTCTAATACAGATTAAAGCTCCAGAAAACAAGGGGGAAATAACTGCTCAGCTCTCGGGAGTGCAGTGTGAAATAGAGAAAGATACCAGGCATGATGTTTAAAATGGTCTCTTAAAATGCCTCTTCTAAAGAGCTGCATATATTAACCAATCATTAAGAAAACACAGCCTTAAATAAAGCAAGGTGGAAAATAAATAGTTTTGTCAGGTGAAAAAATAATTTGCAGAGATGCACAATTTCATATTGGCTAATATTTTGGTTTTTTAATTGAGGTATATGCTGCTAACCTGTATTTTGCTGACTATGTTCCTTTCTTGCTTAAGGGAAAAAAGCAAATGATATAAAAATGCTCATTTCATTATAAATTTCTGCTGTTCTGCAATCAGTGGCCATTGCTTCTTAAGATCAAAACATTTTAACAGCAATTCACATAAAAATATACACTGCTTGTTTCAAAATTAGTTCGCTTTTTTCCCAGCTACAAGACATTATGACTGATGTTTCTCCCAACCAAAACTAATTCTTCTGAGCTCAGCAGAGCTGCCTCAGATGTTCACAAGGTGGAAGAAAAGGTGAAGGAAAACTAATAAATCTTTTTAAAGGTAAATAAAGTCTAAATGGAGCTATAGCTAACAGGGAATGTAAGACATTCCTTAAAATTCAGCCCAATTGAAACAAGTGATTTGATTAAAAAAATTTATTCAATCATGGAATGATTAACATTAAAAAAGTTAAAAGTTAAATTAATTAATACGAACCTAAGAGACAGAAGTTTAAAGAGCTTTGACTAGAGCAGAAACCCAGTCACAAATTTCTGTCTCTTGGAAAAGCCACACATTTCAGACTTGATTTTCATTATACATGAGGATGAAAGGTTAAAAATTATAAAATTTTCTTAAGAGCAAACAGTCTGCAAATAAAAATTGTAAATAAATGCTCTTCTGGAAAAACTCAAGTTTCACTTCAGAACTTTTAAATCAATGTGGTGGTCGCATCAATCCATGCAAGCCTTTGGTTTAATGCATTTGCAACAACCTGAAAATTTTGGAATCTATATTAAACCTTATTTTGCCATTTTGAAAATCCCTCCATGGCAGCTGACAGCACAGATCCAGGTACCTGTGTTTTGCTCCCATGATGCCCATAGCATCCCGGGTCTGGCTGGCTGGATTCCCCTTCAGGGCTTACTCCTCCCAGTGCAGGAGTCACTGCTCATATAGCATGCGTTACCCTTACAGCAGGAAAACAGCTTTACATAAACTGGTTCAGGTATTTTCAATAAAGGGAACAGTTCAGATCAGGGTCACTTATTTCACATCATTTCACTTCACTTCTCCCAGTGGAAACATTCGAACTCTTCTGTTGAAAGTGACAGCTTCTCATGGAAACTTCTGCTTCCGTAGATCTTCCTAGCTGAAAATCCCTGACCAGCTCTGTAGAGGAATTTGAATTTAGTTTTTCTGTCCAAAGGAAAAAATCCTCTGGCCTCAGCTCAAGCAGGCACTTCAGCACCTTTTTGGTACATTCAGCATGTGGGCTGGGCTGCAGCCAAAGTGCAGCCTATTGCTCTCCTGCAAGAGCCAGTGTGTGCTGAAAGGGCCTCCAAATCATCTGTAGTGGTAGGAAGTACCCTTCTTAGATAATGGGGGCTGGATCACGCTCTGCTTCACATAAGCACAATCATGCTCAAGTAAAGGATAAGGGTATCCTATGCTCGGGTTTGCACTCACCTCTCCCTTTAATGTGCACACACACAAAACCACAGAGAGTTAAGACCAGGTATTTCATCCATCTGCATCTGTTGCTTTTCCAAGATTACAATCACCTCATTGTCTGCAGGGGCTGCGCTGGAAAGGAAAGTGTAAGGCTTCTCAGCAGGATGTAGCAAAAGCATTAACAGCATTTAAAACCCTTATGGTACTTCAGATTTTCTTATCAGGAAGTTTAAATGTTTCCAGGATTTTTGTCTATGGTGTTTAACATTTCTGCTTCCTAAGTCACATAGGTTTAGGGCTGCTGCACAAATGTTTGTCTAAACTCTGCAAGCTGCCGGGTAAATAGCAGTTGAAGTTTGGTCCTGGTGCTAAGCACAATGGGACCAATTCTGTTTCTGGGAAATGCAAAGCAGAGTTTCTGCCTTGGTTCTCCTTTGGTTCGGGAACAGGTACTTTGTTTTCAAGCCTTTTTGGGCAATGCCTCTCAGAGGAAAAATGCACAGGAGAGACCAGCATTAAGGTCAAACTTAAACAAGATGCAGACAAAGCATCAGAGAGGTTGGTGTTGGAAGAAGCCTCAAAATGTCATTTAATCTTTCTCTTGCCCCAAACAAGATTAGTGATATGTAAAATGTCAGCTATGGAACTGCTGCAGTTTGGGCAAACCAAATGCTCCTGAACTCTTGCACTTGTCATAGCACATCGTGCAATGCATTACACTGGAGACAGCTAGATTCAGTTCAGTGTGCCAATTGTGCCACTGCCCCAGTGGTTCACATCTCAAAGTATCAGATGCTATTTTTAAGTTACAATACCATGAACCTGGAAGGATGCCCAATGCACTGCTCTGCCCTCAGGTCTGACTGCAAGTGCCTTGCTCAAATGCGCAGGGCAGCACCTGACACACACACAAACACACACATGTACCCTGTAGAACTATGCCCAAATGCAGCACCCGAAACTCCTTGGCCAATCACTAACCACATCTTTGCATTATATACAGCAGCTAGCTCAGGACAGATTTGGTCAGCTTGCCTGGTACCTGAATGTAAGGAACGGGGAACTCAGGCTCTTCACAAACAGCAGCCAAGATAGTTGCTGCTTTCTGGTTTATATTCCTGCACATCTATTGTACTTCCTCTGATACCAGGTTTTTATGGAAGACACACTCCTGTTCCCTCCTGTGTATGCTATAGATACATTCTTCTTCCATTCTAGATTTGGCATCTGTTGTTTGTTTGGGTTATTTTTTGGGAGGGGGAAGGGGGGGTGTTCTGGATTTTTTACTTGAAGACAAAATAGAAAAGCTGGTAAATAGAGAAACCATTTTTCCCCTGAATCACATCTGGCAGCAGTAGGATATGCCATAGTGCGCTGCAAGCTGTAGTACTAATGACACTGCTGGGGTAACACGTCTCTCCTGCCTTGACCCAGCATGCAGGTCAGGTCAATCTTAGTTCTGTACCCCTCATTCCTTGTCTGTCCTACCAAAATTACCAACATTAATTAATGTGAGGCAATTCTGAGAACCAGCATGGCCAGTACAGACTATCTGCCTTTGGCCATTCTTAGCCATGAATGAAAGCTTCCCAATTTGTTAGCCTCAAAATCCTCAAAGAATTCAATCCACTAAAGTTGTAGCTACCAACGATTAAAATGCTTTTGTTGAAATCTCTTTCTCACCAAGAACCTGGGACCTCTGTCAGTGTGATACAGTTACTTCATCATCTGAAGATCCAGCCCACAGTGAGGACGACCTATCCACTGCAGGGAAGAGATTTTGTGCCCTTCCATCAGCAGTATTTGTTCCCACTGCCATCTAACCCAGATCAAAGCAGATCACCAGGTTTTTAGGAAGACACTGTTACAGCACAGAGCCAGTGCTGTTGGGCAGCACTGCCTCTCCAGACTGCTTTCTTTCTCTCTTCTGGGCAGAAAATCCTTGATCCTCGAGTAGTGCAAGAGTAGTGTAAAGCTGCCTTGATTCATTCCAACCGTACAGAAAGCCTTGTCCTCTCATGCTCTGGGAAACACCTTGTGTATTGTCTGGATATATTTCAGTAAAATTTGTCCATTTTGCCCCTAATCTTCCATTTATTTTGATGCTATTTATCAAATCTCATGTTCTCTTGATAATGAGATGCTTGACATAGCTTTGAAGATAGTAATTTCCCCAGCATCCAGTTGAGTTACAGGAGTGTCTTTTGCCTTGCATGGACAGGAGAGAGGAGCTAGGCAAACACTCAAAGGCTCCCTTTATTCACACTATTTTTCCTTGGAGTAAAATTGACACGCCTTGCTCTGCTTACTGTGATCTCAGCCTCAATTTTAAGGAGACTCCAAATACACTCTTCACTTTTAGGTTTCAGTAAACGGTTGATTTAGAGTCTTGTCTGACTTTATCTGTATTAAGATACACATAAAATTCCATAGTATCTGGTCTTTTGCAGGTCAGGTCAGCATAGGTAACTAAAATACTAGTAAGATTACTCCAACTATGAGTTACTCTAATAATCTCAGAGCTCTATCACCTTTGCTATTGACTTGAGTCATAAACCCAGCTTCAAAAATACAGATATTCCTAGATACTGTTCTATGGTGATGGGAGCTTCAAAAAATTCAGTGGAGCTTAAAGCATAGAAAAGAATTTACATACTGCCTTCCACTTTTTGTATAGGCTTATACTGAAGTCACAGCCAAAATTATTGTTCCTTTCATTCATCTCAATGCCACAGACAATCACATGATCTCAGGAAGGGCACTTCCCCTCCATCAGGATTAAGAAGATATCTAGTATACTTCACTGATTAGGAACAATCACAATACTTTTAATAATACGTTCAAGTTCTATCTATGTATATTCCCTAATGCTACATTTGTTCCTCTGTCTAGTATTTGGTTGCATTTAGTGGTATTACTTTCAATAAAGAGCAAAAAGACCCTCAATTAGAGTATCATTGAAATGCACACATCAGAGCTTATTACCCTGCAAATTTAGTGCATTTACTTAGGCAGTGACTATTAGTTTCGAACTCAGGAGCAGAACTGCCTTTCATTGGACAGCTGATGGTGCACAGTGAGCAGGAAGCACCTCCCAGTCTGCTGCAGTGCACAGCCCTCTGTTTAAGACAAAATGAGACCTAACAAACCACTCTCTTAGACACAATGTCAATTGTTCTTCAGTTCCCTGGGCACTATAATCATGTTAGCCTTTTCCATCTAGTGCAGCTTTACACAATGCTGAGGTCCCAAGAGGTCCCTCAGGACTGTACTACTGGAGAAACTGGGCACAGCTTCTCTTGCAGAGGTCCCAAGGTTCCTTGGGCTCTGGTATCATTGAAGCTGAATTTGCTCAAGAATTGATTAGCAAAGCAATAACTCATTGAGATACAGGAGAAATCCTCCAGTGCTGATTTTACAAACAATGAGGTCAATGATTCCAATAAATCAACCTCATTCATGCTGTCTATAAATAAGTAATGTCCCAGACTGTGAAGAAGCTGGCTCATGTTTTAATGTTGTGCTTCTTTTGAATGCTTTGGGAATTTCCATTTCCTTTCATCCATTTCTGGACCACATTCATTCTGCTTGATCTTCCTAATCAGCCTCCATGCTTTTGTGTTGTTCTTTGTCATCTAAGCTGGCCAATACTGAAGTCTGACTTCTTCAATGCATTTTGAAAGACTAACAGGATTTCATATCAGCTGCTGGAATAAAAATGATTGGTGGACTGGTGCATCTCTTCTGTGTTCTACCTCTGCATAGCAAATACCCAGCTGTGAAAATCTTCAGCCTTTTTCCTCTTAAGATTTTAAAAAGCCACACAGTACAAGCCATGAATCTTACGATAGGATGGTACCGTCTACATTAGTCTATTCCTGTTGTAGAACTGGACAACAGAGCTACCATCTGGTGCCAGCCTACTTCCCCTGTGCAGCCCCAGTGTGAGTTTGGGTTGGGCAACTTCTCATCAATTCCACTGGAATCCTCAAATCCATAAGGACAAGGCAGAGGGGAGGGGGGAACAGGGTGCCCCTTGCCATGAGCAAGAAATTAGTCCGAGGTAAAAAGCAATCCCTTGAGGCAGTGGAGAGATGCTCAAAAAGAAAACATTGAAAAGTGTTTAGGCACTGCTTTTCTGATGCTTTCAGAAGTACCTGAAAATCTTGTTTCTCCATAGTCAATCTGAGACTTCCAAAGGTCTTTAGCATTAACTTCCATACCATAAAAGCATTTCATGTGCATGACTCTTTTCCTCCTCTTTTGTGAAATGCCTTGAGTAGGCATTTGAGTCACAGTCTCCAGATTTTCCATAGAACCATAGAGTTAAAAAGAATGTAATAAAAAGGCTTAAAATACAAAAGCCAAGAATGACTAGACTTTGCCCTTAAGAAAATCATAAAGTACTGCAAGACTCATTAAATAACGAGGATAATCAACCAATGCAAGTTTCAGATCAGCCACTGAGAGGTGACAGGTAAAAACAGGAAAGCCATGTTACCCCTGGCTAGATTTTTAATGAAACCATTGCTAGACCACACTGTCCAGTCATACTGGCTGCTTGAAAAAGAATTTGGAAAGGGGTTAGAGGAATGTTAGAAGAACAAGAAAATATGCCTTGTAGAAAGACACAAGATAAGCTATTTAGAGCAGAATAAATGATGCTATGAATCTTATCTGGCTTTAAAATCACTAAATGTCTGTGGCCCAAAGACAAGGCAGCGAATTCCGCACCACCTCATTAGACCAAGAGCTATACTGAGTGAAATCAGTTGAATCCCAGCCCTGGAGGCCTCTCTGTCCTCCCACTGCAGGGAGCAGACTAGAAATATTTTTCAGCTATTGTAAATATCAGATGGGCAAAAGTAGTTGCTCAGCAGAACATAGTCCTCATCCATTGATGAGGTGACAGAAAATGGTGTGGTTTACTCAGAGCCCTTCTTTTGAAAAATGCTGTCTCTCAGAGGCCTACACAAGCTAGTGGTAGATGATTACAGAAGCAATTAAAGGTATCTAATGTAATTTACATCTAAAGTGCAGTATTTAGGCCAATTTCGGGGCAAAATAGCATGGTTTTGATTTTCCTTTCAGAAAGAATATAGTCATGCTACATGCTAAGTCTGAAGTAGAAAATCAATTTGGCTGTAATCAGATCTTGTTTGCCATGAAGGAGGAAATGAGGGAACTTGCCATGAGCAACATGTGACTCAATTTCCTGGAGATGACCCTTAGATGTGGAAGTGAAGAATGGCCCAGTCCTGAGTCACAGGGCACTGGCAAACCCTGAGTGAGCCAAGGGTCCTGTAGCACCAGCTCTTATCTGCACTGGATGTGTTTGTCACAAAATGTAGCATTGCATTCAGTCAAAGCAAAAGGAATATTTTGAAGGAAAAAAACGCTGCAACATAGTTTTTTTTTTTGCAACACCTAGAAAAAGTGGCAAGCAGTCATTAAAGCTCAGCTGACTTGATTGTCATTTCTGGCCTGAATGATTAGGAGATGTCACTAATGACATTACGGTCTTACACTTTTTTTGACCGACTTCCTTTGGTGGCTGCCAGATTGTAGCATCCCCAGTGTTTTTATTTGCATATTTCCCGAGTGTTCCCAGCTCCAGCTGCTGCAATGTAACACCTCCTGAAGACTGGTCCACAGCAGCTAAAATAGTCTCCCAGACATTGACCCAAGCAAAACTAAAGCAGCATGTGAAAGATTAATCCCTGGCAGCCCTACCCCTGAATCAGTAAAAGAAAGATATTTCCAAACACAGGTACACCTTGAAATAGGATTCATAAATGCACCTGAAACGCTTAGAAGGTGCTACAACATTTCACTTTACACATTTACTTTGGCTTTCTGTGGACTGTTCAAAGATGTTGTTTCTTAAAGCCTGTGATATGTAATTTCAGTTCAGTTACTTAGATACCTGACATTTTATTTGAATTAATTCTTTATATTAATTACTTGACAATAATTTTGGTAAAGAACACAGAGGAAACTGGGAATGAATGGTTCTGGCTTCGATGTAAATGTGCTGATTTCATAGGTTGGTGCTGTGGCAGATTTAGGGCATATTCACAAGGAAGAAAGCGTATCAGTTTATTTGCTGCAAGAACTGAGGAGAAGGAGATTCAGTTCTTGCCTGCCTGTGAGGTGCTCTACTTCTATGAGGTGACTGTGGCTCCAGTCTTTGCCACTGAACATGGAGAGGTTCACCTATTATTTTGCCAAATAAAATCTATGTTCCTTTGTGATTTTGAATCCTTCCCTTTTCCAAATGTCCTGGGCATGATTGGGGTGCCCCAAGTTAAAGCAAAATATTTTACCCTACAACTGAATATTTTGTTCAACCAAAAACCTGAAATATACATACATTTGTGTATTTTATATCTAAAATGTGTGTGTGAATGTGTGAGTGCATATGTATATTAAAGACAAAAATATTGCTTAGTTTATTTCTCATTGCTATCCTCCCTCCTTAGTATTTGATGTGTATTTAGCACATTGATCAGATCCAGTTACAATTTCATGTAGAACTTCACTCAACAAATACATGCAGGAGCAAAGCAGTTTTTTTGAAGTAGCATTGCAAAACTGGGCACAAGATGAAGCCAAGATGAAGACAAGCATGATCATGGGACTGGAGCACCTCCCATATGAAGATAGGATGAGAAAGTTGGGGCTGTTCAGCCGGGAGAAGAGAAGGCTGCATGGAGACCTCATAGCAGCCTTCCAGTGTCTGAAGGGGGCCTGTAGGAATGGTGGGGAGGGACTCTTCATTAGGGCCTGTGGTGATAGGAAAAGGGGTAATGGGTTCAAACTGAAACAAGGGAAGTTTAGATTGGATATAAGGAAAAAAGTTCTTTATTGTAAGGGTGGTGAGGCACTGGAATGGGTTGCCCAGGGAAGTTGTGAATGCTTCATCCATGGTGGTGCTCAAGGCCAGGTTGGACAGAGCCTTGGGTGGCATGGTTTAGTGTGAGGTGTCCCTACCTATGGCAGGGGGGCTGGAATTAGATGATCTTAAGTTCCTTTCCAACCGTAACTATTCTGTGATTCTATTCTATGATTCTATTCTATGATTCTATTCTGTGATTCTAAGAGTACAAACCAGTACCGATACTTCTTGGGTGAGGCCTGCATGAGCAAGCACCTTTGGAAGGGAAAGGAAATCTAGAGTTTTCAAAGAGTTTTCTATCCAGAGATTAAAAATTTGGTCAATTTAAAGCAGTAACAACACAACTCAACAACAAAACCAAGCAAACAAGCAAAAATACCAGATCCACTAATCTATGTTAAGTAACATGCATCTGGTACAGATAATCATAGTGAACAGAGAAATGCACAAGCTTAATACTCAGAGCTTGCTGAAAAAGGCAGATGATGACCCTTGTGAAAGTTTGAGGCTTGTCGCAGACTAATTTACCAAAAAATTATGAGAAAGCCTTTCCAGTCGGGCAGGTGCTACCATCTCTGCTCCCTGACAGGCTCCTGGCATCTCTCTCCAAAGCAGCTGGACCTTAATTTATTGGCAGGAAGACAATAGAGTAAGTAGATGACTTCTTGCATGCAGTATCATATTAGACACTGCCTAAGCTATTGTGCATGTTCCAGCTAGTCATTTAGTTCTGCAAGCATTTCTTCACAGGCACAGAAAAATACCCCATGATGGGTACATCCACTGTCGGTTTGGTGTCGTACCAAAGACTTACATGGGGTTTTGTGATATTAATCAACATAATAGACTCTGTGAGGGCAGAAGATCATTTATGTCCCCTTCCTGTTAATGCAGACAATGAACATTGCTGTTGTGTGGCTGAGGGGCTCTTCCATGCATTCAGTTCAGTCCCACAACGTCACCAGGACTTTGCTGTAAGCAAATGAAACACAACAGGGGAAGAGTTGGCAACAAGTGACCATTGATAGGTGGATCTGGGGCAACCTGGGCAACAAGAACACCAACAAAAACTGTTGCATTGTCCCCAGGAACAAACTAACAAACTAACTACTTATTTAAAAAAACCTCTCAGTTCAGACCAGTTGATGGTCCACACACCAGATCCAGCCCACACAATAACTCCATCTAGCACCTTGCCTTTCTGCTGCGGCCTCCAAGTGAGACAGCATGTTTCAGAGCCCTGTGTTGAAGACAATTAGCAAAACCTCCAGGCACACAGACCTATGACAAAGCCCTGCAGGTGACCCAAAATACTTACTCAAACTTGAGCAAGCAATACCCAGCTAATTTTTGATCCAATCAACATTTTAGAGCCAGTGTTTTGCGCATCCTGCACTTGATTAAAATCACCCAGTGAAAGGAGGAAAAATGTCTGCCTGTCACATCATCTGCTGCAACCCAGACTGGAGCCAAATGAGAACCAGGACTGTGCAAGCATTCAGCCATGCTTTATTGCAGTCGCCACTGTGCTCAGTGTTAAAGGCCATGCTGTTTCAGTGAGTAATCAATATACTAATACAGTCGGTAAATGGCACGGAGAGTTCATATTTATCTTGTTACTCCAAGACTGTTCATAAAGCTGAGTTCGCAACCCTGTAAAGGAGCCTGCACTACCCTATAACTGGGATGGAATTCCTTGTTGGCTTCCCATAGGGTTGGCCACTGAGAGAACAGGAAAAGATGGTAACAGAGTAAATAAAAGTAAACTGGGAAAAAGCCAAAAGTAAAGACTACAAATCTAGCAGAGCAACGTCTGCTCATAAATATGACCTACCAAGTGGACACATTGAACAGCCTTTAGCCCAACAGAGAAGGACTGATAAATTCTCAGTATAAAAATACCATGATGTTCTCAAAGGCAGAAAAACATTTAAATTGATATCTGTTTTGCTTCCAGGAAAGCAGTGGAAGTTTCAGCACCAACACATTAATCTAGACATTGTTGTTTCAAGAGACAGTGATTATTTGGAATGTCAGTGTGAGCCATTTGGTCCCCACTGCTTCAGAGTCAGGAATCCAAAGTCAGCATTTTGCCTGTTGCTGAAGTTTAGCCAATAAGATAATTTTGCTGGGATGGTAGCTGTAAACTTAGGGAGTGATGTGGACATGAAGGATATTTTCACACGATGAAACAGATTAGAATAATTGACAATAATAAACAAAATATAAAGCTTGATGTGGGGTGAAGGGGACGGAAGAGAAAGTGAAAGAAAAAGAAAAGAGAAAAAAGAAAGAAAGCAAGAAAATGAAAAAAGATGTGACTGGATACCACACAGAAATTCACTGCAGGACCCGTAAGAGGCAGGATGCTATAGGGAGAATTAAAATGTGATATGCGAGCTAGGTAGACTTCAGGTATATTTATCAAAAGACCTGCCTTTCTTAGCCCTTGTGTTTGTGAAGAGTAATGGTACGACACCAACAACCTCTTTACTCCCCCTAACCATTTCCCAGAGGTCACCAAGATTCAAACTGAACTACAAAACCAGTAACTGTTCAGTGTGTGGCTCCACAGACCTGTTGCAAAAATATCCATCATGACTTCATGGACCACAGAGCACAGGTAATAGTTTAGGAGATGTTGCAGCATATCCTTCTGGCAAAGCATAGAGCACCAGAGACAGATTGGACCACTATGCAAACAGCTTATCTCCAAACCATATCAACTACTGGAACAAGACAGCAATTTGTATCTGCATCAGGGCTTTTTGCCAGGGTAGCTCTGTCAGTCAGATGCCACCAAAAGATGGGCCTGAAAATCTTCACACAGCAATCCAAGCCTGGACAAAGTAGATTTCAGTTTGACATTTAAATCCATAAAACTCTGAAGACCTGAGCTCATCTTTGAAAGTAGGGCCCAGATCAGGTTGCCTGTGCTCAGGGTTAGCCAGTATGAGAGGGGGAGCTGCATAACTGTCAGCATTGACACATGGCAAATGTCTCTTCATATTTGTCAGACACTTTAGATGGCCTGCACCTCCATGCACCCCATGGCCACACAGCTGTCCTATGAGCATCCCGATTTGCGTGGTTAACACACCACAGCTGGAAAACTGCCTTCATCTGAAGGGTATATCTTCCAACAGTTGGTCCGCAATCAGAGTAAAGTCAGGTTGAAGGAAGGTGATGAGGCATTTGGACTGTCTCCTGTTGGAGTTGGTACCCATCTCCTGACCGTAGGAACTCTTTCCTGGATTTCTCTGTCTGCCCATGGACATCTATGCTCAACAGCTAGCCCTATTTTGAGTTCCTATAGGAGCTGCACTGTATACAACCTACCTCCTGAACTGAGGAGCAAGAGGAGTGCTTTCAGCTCCTTTCCCATCTCCTCTTTCCCCATCACTTCACAAGGCAGCCCCAGCAGCAGGTGAATGTGGCCCATCCTGCTCTCATCAGGAAGTCTGGTCCTTGCTGAGCCTCTGTACTTTCAGGATGTCAATTTTGTTCTGTTTATATGCTAGCAAAATTACCATGTTGCAGTGCAAGCAAGTAAAGCTGCTGAATAATCAGTCTGTCCAGCCACACTGACAGAGACTTTGGGTCTAAGAGATTTCAAACAGAATGTTACTCCCCAGTGCAGGAGCTATTAACTTCCATGAACTATAGTGCTTTTCTCCCACAAAAGACTCATCACTTAAAGAAAAAATCAGCAAGAACCTGTGTGATGTTTTTAGGCCTCCTCTATTAATCTTTCCCAGCCCTCATTAATTGCAGGTTGTGCTCAGCCAACAAGCACCAGTCTTAGCCCTCCCTTACTCCAGCCATAGTTCTGTGTTTATGCCAGCTGTTTGCCCACATGCTTACAAAAAGCAATGGTCCATGGGCTGCAAGAATACCATTATTATAAGCAACATTCCTGGTGAATGTTTAAAATCTTCCTGTTAACTAATGGATCGTCCCCTTTCCCCCTTTCTTTCCAGCTGAGTAGTAATGGTTTAAGCAGATTAAGCAGTTAACTAAAAGTCCTTAACACAGATCATACCCTTTACACAAAATAACCCTAATACTGGGGTTCATCCAAAGGTAATGAGAAAACATTTTCAACAATGCCAATGGGCTCAAAATTAAGTTCAAAGTGAATTCTATGAAAGGCATAAACATGCCGAGTGTGATCAATAAACAAAGCCATGTTTTCCTTCATTTGCAACAGAATCCTCCCCCAAGATCGCTGAAAATACTGGTGCTCCTCTTTCTCCTTGCCCTTTGAAGCATCCATCATAGAGCCTCACTTTAAGCTTTACCTGCAGTACCATGATACAGGACAGCTTGGCCAAATAGGCAGCATATCTCTACTGAGACCCATCAAACATCAACAACTGCTGAATGCTTCATCATTGCACAGACTGGAATAAATAAAATAATCCTAAACACTTCTCAATGATCCATGACAAACCTACCCCAATGCTCATGGTGAGAAGGCAGGAATTCTGTGTTGTCAGGTTCTAGCACTTCATGAGGCTCAGCTGGTGGCTGCAGAGGCAGAAGCAGAAGTTGCCCAGTCTGGGTGCCTGATAGTGGCAGTGTGTGCAGCTCATCCCTCTGAGGTCTCTGTAAAGAAACAAGAGATTGGCATAAAGGATTTGCTTTTGTTATGACTTCAGATTGCCTTCAATTTGGGTTGAATAGATGTGCTTGGTTTAGTATGCACATTGTAAGAAACGTGCTAATGTGCCTAGCACAAGGGGCTATTGGCATTTTATGATTAAAACACAGGAAAATGAGGCCACTGGTTTGTGCATAAACAACATCTCTTGTTTCTCTCTTCCAGTAACTGTGACTGTGGGAGGACAACAACACTTGCTGGGACTTTATGACACTGCAGGGCAGGTAAATTACTGCAAAACATTTATCATTTTCCTTTCCCATGGTTTGTTTGTTACTACCATATACTGGCATTTGCTGTTCATGCTGTCTGTGTTTGGGGTTTTTTAGAAATACTAACGATCAGTTGTGAGTTACAATGGCTGAACTGCTGACCTTCTCCTTTCTGTTTTCTACATTGAGCTTTCATTCTGGTTCAGCATAAAACACACAGATACACTCATTCCTAAGAATGAATTTTTTCTAAGAAAAAAACTTAAGCCTGATTAGGCTGGTCAGCCTCCTATGTATCCATCTTTTACTGCAAATAGGACCTTTCATATACAGTCAGTGTTTTCTTACATTTACCACATGGTGGCATTGAAGATACAGAGAAGAATTCCAGTTGCCAAGATCAAAAACCTAACACTATACAGTACCATCCTGTTGGTCACCATCTATAGACTTTATAAATGGTAATCCAGCCAGATTGGCATCCATCCCAACATCTTCCTTCTAGGACAAGGGTGTCCATTACAGGAGAGTCTGTATCTCATGCTTACTTAGACAAATAATGCTTTTACGGTTTTCACTGTCCGCAGTCTGATACAGCGTGCTTGCACTAAATGCCTGCAGAATGACTCTGGTCTGTGGGCTCATTTCATCCCCCTGGAGAGGAGGAGAGAGTATTTCTCACTACCTTGCTCTGCTAGTAGAAGGGCAGCAGAGGGTACAAGGAGCAATATATTTTCATGGTGAAACTTTCCTATCCCCAAATGCCAGCAACAGACAGAATAAAGAAAGGGCCACAGCCTGAGCAGAAACCTTGCAGAAAATCACCTACTGAGAAGCGAGGGAGTAGGTCCTAGGTCTCAGCTCCCTCCTAGACTGGGAAGGTTGGAACCCACATCCACCAGCTCCTCCAGTCACAGCTGGAACTGGAGGCTCCAGGAGAGGAAAGCAGATCTGGGAGCCTGCTTCACTCCCTGGGACCCAGAAGCCCTGGATGCAGGGCTTTCTTTCAGGAGCACTTATTGGCTGCGCTTTTTTTGGCCATGACTGACTGCTATGAGATGCATAAACAATGCAGAAGGAGACCCTCCTGTCTCAGAAGGCCACGTACTACAGAAAATACTTTGCAGCAGTATGCAGAGGTCAAAAACCCCATCAGGACAAACTGTCACTTCCAGAAAAACTCGCACTCAGCAGGACTGGGGCTTTTATGCTTTGAGTTTCACTTTGTCATTATTATTCCTTTTATTCCACGTGTGTAGGCAGCAGTGGTCACTTCCCAGCTAGCTTGGTGTCACTTACCATCCACCCATCCTTTCTATTCACATGATGGAAACAGATTATGCAAAACCAGTCCCACAATATGATGTAAATCACCTATGTCATTCAATTTTGTATTCTGCACTCATAAACGCAGAGCTTGGCGTGTCTGTCATGTTCCAGCAGCATGGCAAGCCTTTCCAAATGAGACGTGGTCTTATATTCAGTTCTCGGTCAGATTTTACGTAGTGCCTTAATATTTCTACTTTTTTCCCATAGGACTGACAGTTCCACCTGCCACCCATTTCCTCAGTGGCACATCCTCTTATTTGTCCTCGTTAGCCAGAAAAAACACTAATCTGTGACAAACTTCCCCCCACCATCCAGTCATTTTGCCATCTCCTGCTTCAAACTAGCCAGAACACCATCTGCCCCCAAGAACCACTTCTAATGCATCAGGCTCATTTCCCTTTCAGACCCTGGTCCAGAGACATGGCCATCTAGTCAAAACTCAGAGCATGAATCACTTCTTGATGACTAGATTCTATCTCCGTGGAGGCCGAAGGGATGATGCTTCCCACATGCTCAAGCTATAACAACAGATCATCTGGGTTTTTCCTCCCTCCTTGCATCGTGTGGCTTTGCAAAGGCATCAGTGTGAAGTCATAGCCAAAAATAGCATTTGACATTATGATGCTATAAAACATATGCTAATGAAATAACAATTGGAAAATGTACTCCTGCAGCAGGACCCTCTGTCAGCCTGAAGGGAGAGTTGGCAGAAACCCCAGATCTGGGGTATCTGGTTTTCTGCATCCCTGGCACAAACAGTTCTAGGAGGAAGAAAACAGTGGTCTGTTTTTCCCCAGGCAGGACTCAGGTGTGGAGTGCTTTAACAGGCTGACATGGCAGGGAGCCTATGTGAAACCAGCACAGCAGCAACATAAATAAAGCAAAGTTTGCTGTACTTTCTGGGCTTGAATACTGCAAGGCTGATGGCAGCGATAGAGTGAGGAGGGAGCAACACCGGTTTATGTGTCTCAGCTCTGCCAAGTCACAGCCAGGTAATTCAGCAAGGCCAAGGTCTGGAGCCAGCAGCAAAATAGAGCATGATACAAATTAAGAATCATCTGCAGCCCAAACCCATGAGGACTCAGGTCCATTCCCAAACATCACTGCCTGCAGCACTTCTGGTTATGTCCCACACCCATGCAGAGTCCAGTCCCTCTTTTACACTATTCATTTGCTTGACTTCAACCATCTCTCAATGAGAAATGATCCTGATGCACCATATGTCATAGTGGTCCATTGAAAAGTTTTATAGCCTTCTCCTGGAGAGCAGGTACAGTGATTGGATCCAATTGAATCCTTGTCTGATGTGGTTTGGAGGCTCCTGCCAGCCCACAGACACAGGCATGTACAGAAGCCGAGGTCAATTCTTCTTCACTGCATTTGTGCTTGTGTTTTAACACATCCATGCAAGCCCCGTGTGCCCTGATGGGACATGAGACCTCTGCTATGTGATGCACGGCTGTTCCTCCTTATAGTTGATATAATGTTCTGTGCTGCTAGTACAAATCAGGAACGCTCCTCCCGAAAAAGTATTTTCTAGGGGCTACAAAGGAGCAAGTCAAATAAAATGAAATGCAATCTCCTGTAGCTGTCGCTGCCAGGCAGAGCACCTGGGGCTTTTAGTTTGTAATTGAAATGATACAGGGAGTTCCAGCCCCTCTAAATATGTATGCCTGGAATATTGAAACTGGTTATAGTTATCGCCAATTGCTGTCCAAAACCAATCCTAAATCATGATTCCTCGAGGGCTTGCTGCCACCGCGTGGCTGTTTCAGGAAGGTGATTTGCAGCAATTAAACCGAAGGCTCAGAAAAGACCTTTCCCGAGCACCTGGTATCAATCCATGTAGACTGTGGTATAAACATACTTAATTTCAGATTTTAATATCTGGGTTAAAATAATGCCCTATAATCAAACCAGGTCTTCCTAACCCACAGCATCCCCATAAAATTCATCTGTCTCCATAATGCAATTGCTCCATTAATCCCATCATTTTGATATCCACTTTGCCGCTATTAACTCATCTGCTGTAAGCTGGGTGTCATCTCCAGAGCCTTGTATAAACCTCCTCCCACCAACTTTGCTTCTTCATGGCCTGTATTGCTGATGTCCCCACAAACATGTCTGAGTTTTTTTTTCCCTGCCATTTCCTGAGCATGGAGAATTCACTCTTTCTTGGAAGCTGATATATCCAAACACCTCCTTTTGTCTTGTAAATCATTCTTCCAGTTCTATGAGGCTGGAAAGACATAGGTCAGTGGATGAGGCCTCTGGCTTTATCCCAGATGCTGTGGTTGAGGGGCTGGAGGCTGTAACTGGTAATTCTCCTGGTGAGGTGGGCTTGGGAAAATGAACATTCAGTTAGACAAAACAAAACATTTTGTTTGTGGTTCAGGATGTTTCTTTAAACTTCTTTTTAATGGTACAGAGCTAAATTTGTCCTCATGCTTCCTTTCAAAATCAATAATTAAGGGGTTTTCTTTAGAAAATGTTGGAGCAGACTGTTTTTACAAAATCCATTAGTGTTTTTCTGCAACTAGTGTTGGTACAGAAGTAGCCTGGGCCATGTTATCACTGCATACTTACTGAATAAAAGACTTTTGCAAGAAGATTTGTCAGATTCAACCCATAATTAAAGCCCTCTCATTTGCTGACACAATCAAAGCATGACAGAAGCAAGGCTGAATTAAAGCACCGTCTAATCTGGGCACACAATGATAGTCCTGCATCACTTTCTCTGGCAGGACAGACAGCAGCTAGCATTGCTCCTGCCCCTAATGTGGGTTTTCCCTACCTCAAATAAATGTTCTCAAGTTTGAGCACGTGCACACATTTTTGGTTTTCCTTTTTCATTGAGTTGTTAACTATTTCAGTATCTGCAAAACAAAACTGCACCGATTCCATTTTCATACAGTTGTAACTAAAAGGAACCATACTGTAGAGATTAGAGGCTTGCCCAGAATGCAGAAGCTATGAACTAAAGACCTAGGTCTCAGTCAGGCTTCACAGCAACATATATTGTTGTTCCCTGCGCTCTACCTTTGTGTTCTTTTCCCCTTTTTTAATTCTGGACTCCTCTAATAAAAAGTCTTCAGAACAGAAGCATCTGTTTCATTGCACTGAAATTTTCTATCAGATTTCATTGAAAAGAACCCTCCAGACACAGCTACATATGCTCTCACTATCAGACAGGGACAGTCTATTCCTTTCACCTGGTTTACAAAACCCCTGCTCACTTTCAACATCGCAAGCCTGAAAATAGAACCAAATTCTTCTTGAAACTCAGCTATCAAAGCCAGCTCACAACATGACACAGCTGTGCTTTGAGCTGTTTGAAAATTCACCCTTTTCACAACTAGCCCATAGAGAAAACACCTCTTTTTGCTCAGTCCAGGGCCTGTGGCAACACTGAATCACCACCAGTGATTTACCCAGCCACTGCAGGCTTGATTTGAGCTGCTCTGTGCTTTCAAGATGAGTGTCTGCTGCTGCATACTGTAACATGACTGCAATGGCATCAGATAGAAAGGAGACACCATTTGTTACATATGGTCATGTCTGTAATGCCTCCTGGGGAATAGAAAGTCCATAATATTAACAGAAAAGCCCCTAGTGATGTGTGCTATCAGCACGTATTATCTAGTGGTGACAGTGAAATGATAATTCCCAGGATGGTATCACAGTGCCAAAGGGCTGAGGCTTCTACACACAGCCTCGAGATCAATTTTTGTTATTCCACCAGTGGTGGATGCTGTTTAGCATTACCCTCTATGCCACCATCACCACAGATAATGCACACACAGACAAAGTGTGTTAGCTTTTTCAGGTAAAGACACTGACAAAAAAACAGGTGCCCTTGGCCCACAAGGGGTGATTTTGCCCTCAGCAGCTTCTCAGAGGTTGCAAACATGCAAGAGCATGGAGGGGCGGTGTTGAGCAGTTCATCAAGAGCCAATATGATGCCCTCATTTGAAGTTATCCCCCAGCCCATAACACACTTGCCGTTTTCCCCCTGCAGGAGGACTACAACCAGCTGAGACCCCTGTCCTACCCTAACACCGATGTCTTCTTGATCTGCTTCTCGGTGGTGAACCCCGCCTCGTACCACAACGTCCAGGAGGAGTGGGTGCCCGAGCTGAAAGTCTGCATGCCCAACGTGCCTTACGTCCTCATAGGAACACAGGTAATCCTCCGAGGCACTGCCAGCCATCATGGGAGCCTCCAGAGCAAGGGGATTCCTGATTCCTGCTCCATCCCTGCGGTGGCTGGAGGCTGAGCTCTGTGGAAAGGTTTCCTATTTAACTTCTGATATGAAATGCAGCCAGATTAGAGGAAAACTCAGGCTAGAACGGAAACCAACATGCAGTTGTCCCACACTAGTCACAAGTGGTGAAACTGATCCATCTGTTTATTCAAATGTATATAAATGTGGCAACAAGGCATAAAAATCTATACAGAGAAAAGGTCTCTGACAGGCCTTTAGTGATGAGAAAAAAATATCAGGGTTTGTGGTTAAAAGCAGAAGCTAAGCTTCAAACTGACTTTTAAGATGAGAATAATTAACTACATGACTTACTTAGAGACATGGGAAGGAAATAGCTTCCCTTCAAGTTTTGATATGAACACAGCAACTAGTGACTCACTGTACTGCTCGTGTTATCGTGGATGTTGGACAAAATAATCAAATCACTTTATTTTAGGCTAAAAATCTATTAACCTATCAATAAAAATAAATAAATTTTTTAAAAGCCTTAAATATGAGTTTTCCTCCAGGATACAGAGTGGCTAGAGGCTGAGAAACGTAGGGATATGACCATCTAGTAAAAGTCTGAAGACTGGGCAGTAACCTAAGCCAAGTTAGATAAAAAGAATACCCTAATCAAAATGAAAATCTTCATGCCATGGAAAAGCCCAGTTGTTCGAACACTGGCTTTGTTTTCTACACTGAAATAATCTAGATCACCCATTTTAAAATAAAAGTATTCCCCTTTGGATCACACTGTCTGAAAATGGATGGGTTTGAAATGCCAGAATGCTTCACTTTGATGTTTTCCATGGAAATAAAGGATTTTGTTTCAAGTCAGTCAGACTGAGCTGTGTCTGTCTGGCTTGTCGGGATGTTTTCGGGTGATGCAGTGCAAGAGCAGACTCCTCTTCCAGTGTGTCTCAGACTTCCACCAATGCTTTTCAAGATGCCTTGTGAGAGCCACTGAGAACTGCATCTTGACTGTACAGCAGCTATCTGAGCTGTGGCCCAATAGCGTGCCAATAAGAACTAATTCACATTAAACAGAAAAAATAAAAATATAAATAAATAAATAAATAAATAAATAAGATAAAATAAAAATAAAATAAAATACCCCACAAACCTGTGAGTTCATTTCCAAAGTATCATCTGAGACCAGGACAGAAGCCCTTATGCAAGGATATGACTGTGAGTTTGCAAGACTATGAGTATCTGTCTCAAGCATTAAAGCAAGGCACTTCTAAGCTCAGGGTTTGTGTGTTTTCTAACTAGATTGATCTTCGGGATGATCCCAAAACTTTGGCTCGGCTGCTTTACATGAAGGAGAAACCACTCACCTACGAGCACGGAGTGAAGCTAGCAAAGGAGGTAACCGCTTTTTCTGGGCTCCCACACTATCAATTGATCACAGTTTTTGATGGGGTTTTTTTGTTAAAGGTGAACTCCTCTGGGGCACATTGGTTGGTCCCAGACAGAGATTAGAGCCTCTGTTCATATAGGCTGGATCCAGACACAGGTTGTGTCCTGAGCCTACTATTCTGTTGTGATACCAAACTGAGCTCTAAGCAAAGCAACAAGGTACAGCATTGGCAAAGAGGCAGCAAAACAGATTTTGCTGCCTACTTTACCAAAGTCAAGTTTCTTGTTCAGGCTTCAGGCAGGATGTGTGTGTGACAAACCCTTCTCTGTGGTCACTTCTTGACAAACTTATCCCTACCCCTTACAAAGCTTGATTCTCACTTACCCACTGCATTTCAAGCAGCAGAGAGGGAGCACTCAAGGTGTCTGTGCTATTAAAACTTTTCCCAGGGAAGGTAGGGGGATTGAAAGCCTTTCTCAAGGCCTGAAATACAGGCATTTTGACCCCAACGTTTTCCACCTTATATGCCGCTGTTGCTCTTACAGGCTCCAGCCCACAAAGGCAGCAAGAGCAGCCATTAGCAGAATAAGCAGAATAAGGAACAAGGTTGCTGAATAAACTGAGTGTGCTTTCCCAGGCCACTCTGTGAGCTTGTGTTATACCAGCACTCCAGGAGACTCCCATCTCAAGACAATGCTTCACAATTCCCAGAAACCAGATAGAAACCTTCCCCCAGGGAACAGCTCCCTGGTATTGCAGGAGGCAGGACACAAGAGCGACAGGTCAGGGGAGAAGAGCCAGGTATATGAAGGGGTTTAGCTAACAACCCAGCATCTTCTTGAAACCCTCCCCAACTGCACAGATGAGAGGCCAAGCTCCTTGTCCAGCACTCAGACATGGATGCAGGTCCCCTCTCCCTGGAGGGTTATGCAGAGAAATCCTGCTGCACATTGACCCCCTGTGGTGAGATACTGATGTTGGTCTTCATCCCTCAGGATGAACACTTGAGCTTCTTCCTCAATCCCACAGGCAGACAGATACAAAATGGAGCAATTATATGACCCCCTTTCTAAAGGTCTGGGCTTCCCTTTGTGGCAAGACATATAAGAATGCAAATGCATAATGAAACAGGCTCACTCTGTCTCTCCCAGCAGTGGGTACTCACATTTTCTCTGCTCTCTTTCAGATTGGAGCACAGTGTTATCTGGAGTGCTCAGCCCTCACACAGAAAGGCCTTAAGACTGTCTTTGATGAAGCAATCCTGACCATTTTCCACCCCAAGAAGAAGAAGAAGCATTGTGCAAAGTGCCATAGGTGCTGTACCCTTGTGTGAAGTCACTTGGAAAGAAAAGCAAGATGAGCTCAATGAAACAAAGCAGGTTAGAAAGGCAATGAAGGTCACATGCAACTGAAATGGGGAACATGATCAGAAAAGGGTCCTTCTTACCCAAATATAGGAGCCCTCTGTTCTGTGAAACCTCCAAGATGAATCACACTATGTGCCAACTCATGTCTATGTGCTTTCCTAACCCTCCAGAGCTGTATGCAGCCTGCTCCCACTACTGCAGACTGCACTAAGCCAACAGAAACCAGGATGCCTGCTCCTGTTTGACTCTTCACATTAGGAATAAGGTGAAGGTGGCGTGTGGAAAAACAAACTTCTAGAGGTGGTGAAAGAAACAAGAGAAACTCCATTTCTGGCCTTAAGCAAGAATCGATCAAAATTAGGAATTTGCAGTACTTAGGGATTGAATCTGAACTGACTGAAAGCGCATGGAGATCTGTAGAAATCTAAAATGTAAGATATACACTATAGGTAGGATGTACTTTTTAACTACTTTTCTTTTATAAGACTCACTAGTTCAAGGATATGCTTTAGTTTGTTCAAACCACATGGAAGCAAAGGTGGAGCGATTCCAATTTGGTTTTACTTAATGGTGAAACCTCATAGCATCAGGATGTTGCTGCACCCAAGCTATCAAAACGGATCAACATTTACCTCCAGACTTAAGGAATGTTCTTACAACAAAAAAAATGCAAATAACTATTTTTACAGGGGAATGTCCAGGCTGAGCCATGTTTCCATAAGCTGGGAAAGGAAGAACAGAGTTGTAGCATTAATGTACTGAAACAAAGAAAGTCTACCACCAAAGAATATAGCCCTGGACATGAAATAGCAGCACGGAACAATCTCCTTTCCAAACTGAGAACATGAATGAGACACATTGCCATGGCAACTGAAATTTTACCTTATAGATCAGCTGGATTTCTACATCTCACCCAGCAGACAGGAATAGCAAAAGCCAAGAAGCCAAAGGTCATACTGACTTCAAGTGCATTAAGGTGATCCAAATGCCTTAAGACTTTTTTCTTTGAATGGAGTATCTCATGTAAAAAAACTTATCAAAGTGGAGTTGTAAACATGTTGATTTATTGTAGCCTTCTTCCTCCCATTCATTACTTCCTTCTTTGCTCCCATTTTCCCGTCTTCATTACTGTGAGTGCTGTTTAAGTTGCAGCCCAGCTGCAGTCTGCAGGAGTGAACTTTCACAAAAGTCACAGGTGATGAGCTGCAGCTGACAGCACAGAGATGGGATATCCAGACCATAAGGGAAGAGAAGCTGCCTGTTAGCTCTCTTTGCTGTTGAAGAAAGAGTGCCTTTTCACTAAAGCCTCTCCAGGGAGGCTGTACATACCACAGCAACACAGATGCTCAGAGGTGAATTTGATGGATCTCTTGTTACTTGCACCTGCCTTCAGGTACCCTGGCAATACCATGAGACTGCCTTGTTATGAATTCCATTCCCCAAGCAGAAAATCACAGTGCCAAGCAAATACAGATTTGAAAACTTCTGATGTAATTCCTTGCAAAAGTAATGCCTGTAGTTTCAGAAGTGCTGTAGGAGTAAGCAAGTAACAACTACACCTTCCTAGCCTTGGGGCATTCCCCAAAACTCCACTCCAGGGGACTGCCAGCCCACTCCTTTTTAGAATTCTGCACAGTAGCATGGCTGAGCACACACATGCAACCAGAAGAACTCGTGTGATCAGTGGTAAATTATAGACTCACTGTTACTTGGAGCAATTAGTGACTTCAGCAGAGCTGTAGGAACTGCACCATTGGCACAGAGAAGGGAACAAGCACAATGCAGTGCCCAGTCCTACAGTCATCAAGGATTACGAATCCAAGCTCCTTTAGCACAAATTCGCTTTACCATGGACACCTACAGAAACCAGCTCTGACACCCAGTGATGTTTTCAGGGAGAAATCAACAGTTCTCTCTGACCAAAGTGATCAAATTCAAGGCAAGCACATTGTTGCCATTACCCAGCCAACTTCCACTCACCATCTCTTTCCTGCAGCGCACAAGCATGGATGAAAACAACATTATGCTAAATCAAAGACAGACTAAAGAAAGATTTCCTCACTGCTGTCATTCTTTGTTCCTATTTTGTATTTTGTTTTATTATGTCCCAGACATTTGCTTCAAATGGACTGGCTAACAGAGCACAGCTCAGAGTGAGGAGAGCACTGAAGCCTGGTGAAGGAGTTCATGTCATGCCACAGAGGCTGTCTTGCCATCCCCAGGCAGAGCAGTGAGTATTGGCATGGCTGGGAAACCGGCAACCAGCTGAACTGTAATGTGTAAAGAGGTAGCAAGGGAGTATGAGAAAAATTAGGAGTGGATTCAATCAATAAATATTTAGGTAATGTTTGTTGTCTTACAACACAACTAGAAGTCCACTGAAACAAAAAGAAAAACCTTTCAACAGATTTCAGAGAAAATTAGAGATTTGTTGTGCTGCCATTTACTTCGGTGGAAATAAAATAGGACGATTACTTTGTTTTAGCTCATGTAGGTTGCTGTAGAGTGCTAGCCTATATACAAGTTAAAGTAAGTGAAGTCTGTTTTAGCTGAAGCACAATGCAAACATTCAGGTTGGAGCTGCCAGAAACTCTTGGAGCTTTACAAAATACATAGAAAATAGAAATCCAGACTGACAGCTGAGCTTATCATAAAATAATGAGCACACTGGAAAAGCGCAATCTAGCATTCCCAGCATGCCCAGAGAAAGCTACAAATAATCAAATGATATTTTGGTTTGCCACTAAGTATCAGGGGTGTCTGTTCATACTAATAGGATGGCATGGGATAGGAATATGCAATGAAAAATCAAATAGGAGGTTGTAGCATTAATGTAACTGCAGTGGCTCAAGGAAAATCAATTTAAAAACACATGGTGATGTAGGAGCTAAAATGGTACTGTCCGAATGTATTAAACCACAGCACCCTGCACAAATCATCACAACTCTGTTTGAAACTACAGTTTTTAAAATAAATATTTTAAAAACAACTGTGGTTAGTTCAGACCTCATAAACATTACTGCTGTATTAGATTATGTAGATGCACTTATCCTGCAATGGGGATCCTTACTCAAGGATCTGCCCTCTTACGCTTATTATTTTGGGGAGGCAGGAATAGCACAGGCCAATAGCTTTTAAAAAGGGATTGTAAGCAGATGTAAGGAGACTCATTGACTATCTGTCAAGTCATACCTAATACCTTTTCTAAAAGCCAACAGATGGTGTGTGAAGAGGCAGCAAAGCTTATTTTCAGACATATCACAGCACCAGACACAGTGCAAGCACAGGCATAAGGCAACAGATATAAACTTCTAGTTATTTCCAAGCACCATTAGTAACAAGAAAAAAAAATCAATACATGATTGCCAGGTGAAAGGAGATAGGTTTGCTCAGTGTAAGATGAGCTAGAACCAAATCCCAATTTCACCTTCAAAGGAATACTGTTAGGAGAGTCCTAGAGGCTGTAAACTTTGGGCAGTGAAGGCCATTAAGAGTTGCATGAAAAACAGTCTGGGAATGAGCTCTGCCTAACAAGCCCTGGGGCGGTAAATTGGAATGTTGAAAGACAGGAAAGGTAAACAAGCAAGCCTTGGGGGGGATAGGCCAGGATGTTGTGGAGGGAGTCTCAGTTGGAGGCCAGATGATGTGGGGGCTGCAAGGGTCTGAGACGGTGGGGTGAAGCCATCACTGTCTGGACATGTGCTCGGTGTTGTGATTGGACTGTTTACCTGGGGATGTTTACAGGGGCCAATGAGATTGAATGTGTTGTGCAGGTTGGGAAAGTACTGAACAAGGGGATAAAAAGGGCTTGGTTGTAATTTGAGTCTCCTTATATCAACTTGAGTCCATGTTGTGATACGCCACAAATGGCACCCAACATGGGGCTTAAACCCATGAGCCTGGGATTAAGAGTCCCATTCTCTACCAGCTGAGCTCATCGGGCTGGTTTCTGAGCCATCTTTCCAAGTTCTTTGCCCAGATCCACTGCTTCCCTAATGTTGTCAAAGTGGGGGTGCTGCAGCACCTGCTCACAGGTCTGCTCTCTGCAGGGTCCATACGAAGGCAACTCTTCATGAGAGCCAGAGCAGAGTATGAAATATGAGGGAAATTCATTTCTCATGGCTCCATGCTTTCCAGGCCCAGAATTCTTATCCCACTGAAGAACTGGTTGGTGCTGAACTCTTGCTGGTGCCTGGGAATAAGATCCCCTCGGGTTCTCCGGATGAGGTACAGCTGGTCAACGTCAGACTTGCCAGGCCATAGGGGGACCCCAGACAGCAACTCTGCGAATGTGCAGCCTATTGCCCACATGTCCACAGGAGGTCTGTACTGGTTGTCTCCCACAAGTAACTCCAGAGAGTGGTACCACCTGGTAGCCACATAGTCTGTGTACTAATCACTCGAACCAGTCAGTATGGGAGCAAATACAAACTAACGAAGTTTGATGACTGAGTGCTTTGTTATCGAGATGATTTGTGGCCCTACATCTTGGTGGATGTAATTGTGTCTATGGCAGAAGTTCACAGCTTGGAGGGTCTGCCAGATTATGCTCTTCAGTAGATGTCCTGCACCCCCTGGGGGTGCTTGTCCAGCACATGGAGAACTGTGTGGTCACAGTATTTGAAGACCAGATGCAGCCTGCACTTCCTCCTGAACACTTCCAGCAGGTTCAGCAGATATTGGGGTGTTTCAGTTGCTTCAGCATGCAGGTCTCCCCCACCACAGCATCCCTGGCCTATCCCCCAAGGCTTGCTTGCTTACCTTTCTTGTCTTTCAACATTCCAACTCATCGCCCCAGGACATTTTAAGCATCAAGGCCTCAGAGCTAATTCATAGACTCTTCCATGTAAATCTTACTGCCTTCACACCCCACAATAAACCACCCCTGGAACCTCTTTGACAAAGTCCTCTTCATGCAGCCAATGTCAAAATCTTTCTTGACAGACCTGCCTGTGGTAATAGTCTGCTATCATTTCAAAAGCACTTACTGGATCTACTAGATCCTGTAAAATCCATCTCTTTTGGCCTCATCTGAAATCTTAATGTTCTACCAGGAGTTGTTAACCTGAAACTGTAGTTTCAAACAGAGTTGCCAAGGGGGTTTCATGCCAACTCTTGCAAGGAGATAACGGAGATAGCAGGTATTAGAGATACATCTCAAGACATGGAGAGTTGTTATCACATTAAAACAACCTACAGCTCCCTCTGCCCTTCAGAGCACTGCTAAAACACTAAGCCAGTGGAACTGGGGCAACCAATTGAACGAGGTACCACAAAGACTTCCACAAAAAAAAAAATTGGGGAGAACCCCAAGCAGGTCCATCTAGGAGCATTTGCTCAACCAGGTATATGTCTAGCAGATGAAACTTCACCATGCAAGATGCCTTGTCTTTACAAAAGTCACTCTAATCCAGACATGCAAGAGGTCTGTCTTCTTCCATAGTTTACTTATGGTCCATCACCTTTTCTGTAGCTTTTTTCCCCCCACATGGCACAGTAATACCTCTTGATTCACCATGCTGAAACTTCATCTGGATTAAAACTAAATTGCAGTGGCATCAATCAAGTCAAGCTTGTTTAGAAGCACATTTATCTTGTTCAGCAAAGCAATCAACATATACTCATGTTGGCCCAGAGACCATTTGTCCAGTAAACAGGTAGCACTCAGGAATCTGCCTGTACATGCCTTTCTCCCTAAATTTTCCTTCTCCCTGAAGAGGATTTGTAATTTCTTTTATCCTACATAAAAAAGCAAATCTGGAAATCACTGAACATTTTCTTGGTTCACAACTTTCTAGGACTGGGAGCGCATCTGTTGTGACAGGAAGTGAGCATGGAGCAACCTATGCCAGATAACTTCTAGACACATTTGACCTTTGATGGTTGGCATATTTGACATTTGTAAAAATGAAAATAAATCTCTACTATAAATGTTAATTTCCTCTTTGTGAATAAAGGCTCTCGGAAAGCAGGAAAAAACGTCCACTCTTTTCGGTAGTGGCTTGTGATCTTAGCTATCTTCACTTATCAAAATGAAAACATGAATAGAAGTATTTTTGCATCAGAAAGTGGGACAAAACCAGTTAGAAGCAATGAGTGCAACAGAATGGGATCTGCATTCCTGCAGTGGGGGAGAAATGCAAAATCAGGGCCCAAAGCTACAATAAGTCAGTTTGATCCTAAAATTTAAATTTAATTTTAAATGTTAAGGGATGCTCATAACTAGGATTAAAAAAAAAAAAAAAAAAATCTTCAAATGCTCTTTTCTTCGTTTTGGTTAAAGCTGTCACAAACGTGAACAGAATCTACTTTTCCTGGGCAGTTCCAGGAACCCCAATAGAACAGCAAAAAGAGTCAGAACCTCATTGTCAGAGGAAAATGAGGTCACAAAGCCATATGCCGCAGAGCAACAACCAAAACTCATATGAATTGCTGTCAATGGTGAAAAATCTCTTTAACTTTGAAAATATGTAACAGAAATAACTTTGAACATGATTCCCACCCCCTCTCAGAATGTGCAGACTGTATTGCAGTGTTTGGCTGCTTCGCCTAACTATAATTTTAGTGTGGGATTTTCAAAGATTCTGTATGTTGGCTTTGTTTCAATTCTCATGAAGACAATGGAAAATTTCAATGGGGTCCACACATGCCTAATGCAGAAAGCATATGAATCTTTCCTCCTCTTCCTCTTTTTCTGCCCTTTATTGTTGCTGACCAAGCTTTGAGCACACAGATACACTAAGCCAGGTCCAAGAACCTTTTATACCTTTTGGAGGTTGTGGACTCCTGAGAGAAGTTAGGTGTCTGGAGACTTTGCTGCTCTGATCTTTAGCTTGAGATTTGGAGACCGGATTTGTAACTCTTCTTTTCAACCATTACTGAGGCTGAAGATGAAAATGATTATAGTAACAGTGTAATATTCAAGACAAATGGTATCTATCTTTTCTGAGTTTGACACACACTAATTGCTGTCATTCAACTTCATCTCTTCCCATTCAGGATGCCAGATTTAATTTTGCATTTGGTTTTGCCAAAGATCAGTTTGAGCTCTTGCTAATACCAACTCTTCTGAATTCTGACTTTGCCTGGAGGTTAATGAGTTTGGAGTAAACAGTTGTCACCAGCCTACAGTTTCCAGATCTTCCAACAAAGCAGTTATTTGTACTGATAACATGAAGAAGTTTTTGTTTGATGTCTGTCAAAATAGTTTGGGTGTACGCCATATCCATAGCATGACTGTCATACCATCTTTCCCACCACTTTTCCCCAGAATAGGCAGCTGTTCTACCTATATCACAGAACTGGCAGGCACCAAACTGCCTTGGCAGTGTGGAGTAAATGAGCACAAACTTTCCTCAAACTTGTAAATATTAAATCATTAATAAGCAATAACATAAAGCAATGTGAGAGGGAAAGGACATTGGCAGTCTTCTTCACTCATGAGCAGAAGTGATCTAAGGTGGTGAGCCCAGATTGCCAGGTGAGAAATGCTCCAGAGCAAGGCATAGCATGGTGTCCATGCTGCCCCAGCATGTACAGCGTGAGCCTGGCAAAGACTCTGTGGAATCACACTGGTACACTTGGGGCCCAGCAGCACCTTGAGACTGGGAGGGTGTCAAAGAAGGCTGCAGAGGAGAAGGGAGATGGACCTGAACTGTCCCTGAGTGCAAGGATAACTGAATCCAGTTTAACCTGTTGTGATGTTGGCGCACTTGTCAGGTACAAACATTTCACTGCAAAGAGATTCTCTGCTCCCCTGAGAACACAAAGACAAGAATCTTTCCTTCCTTCCGACAAGTTATTCTAATTGAAGCAAATGTAATGACCTCAACACAAATCAGGACATAACACATCATCAGTCAGCTCTTAGCAAGACAAGAAAAAGAGTCATTTACTTGATGTGACAAACTGAATTTTTCTCTCTTAAAAGTTATTGTTTGCAATATTGCTGGAGTATGGGGCTGGTAAAACCAAAGGATGAGTACTAAAACATTATGTCTGACTTTTGAGTGGTATATCTTTTTTTCTAAGATTCATGAAAACTTCAGAATTCATGTCAAAGCAAGAAGATTTCAAACCAAGGAAAATTTTTTTTCCAGCAGTTACTTTTTTCATAGTTTAAAAAGCATGTAAACACTATTAGCTTCTTATTTACGACACATGATTCCGTACTCTTTTGCTTATCCTCTTTTAAACATGTAATTATTGTATATTGTAACTGCACATTAATATCATCTATTGTACATAGTTTTATTTTAACAAAATAAACGTATTACTAAGTATTTTGACAGCATCATTTAGAGAAGATGTGGTGCTCTCTTTATTTTTGCAGATGCTAATCATGTACAACCTGCAGGACAATTCAGATGGCAAAACCATGTACTAACATATAGGGCTGCTTTTTGATAGTCCTGGAACTACCCGAACCATCCAGTGTCCCCTGCAGAAAGTCAAAGAGGAGGTGACACTGCAGAGGTTTGCTTGTCTCGGGCATGTTCCTCTTTGAAGTTTTCCACTAGGAGTTTTGAGAGGAGTTTGTTACTCCCTGACAAACCTAACACACATTACAAAACTCTTGGATAAACCCTTACTGATAGTAAGGAAGATGAGGAGCTGTGTAGTGTTTTGTTCAGCACACAGGGCAGGGTCAATCAGGAGAGAAAGTGAAATGCTGAAAGGGATGAAGAAGTGACATGTCGAAAGACAGCTCTTAAATGCTGGACTGGAATCGAGAATACTACTGGCTCTAGCCTTCCAGGGATTCAGGGCAGTGACTTTGGATCTTGTCTAAAATAAAAATTTAAATTTAAAAAAAAAATAGTTTCTTTGCTTTTCATTAGCATTGCTTTCAAGACCTGTCGACCAGCTGGTCTGGTCTTCAAATTGAGACTATAAATACCACCATTCCTGAACAACATCCCTAATAATGATTGGGCTAAAGAAGTAAGTTTCACCAGAGAAAGACTCTTTCATGTTCCTGCAGTTTGTGAACCTCAGGAAGCTTAATCAGCCCCTGCTTGGGGCACTCACTTGCAGAACAAAGTGTAGCAAGATCTATTCCTAACAAGAAGCCACTGCAGCATGAATACCTGAATGCTATAAATAGATATATTCCCAAAGGAGCCAGGACAATTCAAGAGGGCACATGACATTTATCTGCCCTGGAGGAAGCTCTGGTATTAGTAACTACTTTCCACAACCAGACTTTCTCTGGGAAGAAGCAGCATGGAGAAACTGTGTATCTGGGATCAACAACAAGATGCTGAATACATCTGCCAGAGCCGAAACTTCCTAAACTGCAGCCTGCTAAAGCTGGGTGGACATAGCCAGGGAAGGATATATACAGCCCTGATGCTGTCACATTTCCCTGAGGCTCTACTGCTGGCTGCTGTCAGCAGCAGGATATTGGATGAGACAGCCCTTTTCTCCAGCCCAGGGCAGCAGTTCCTATGTTTTCAAGTGAATACAGTGAGAGCAGGACAGAGCTGCTCGTCTCATCCCCCAGAAAACAGTCAGTGCAAGAAACGTGTCCAGGGAGGCACCCTACCCTTCCTCTTATTGTCACTCAGGTTTGAAAACAGGGTGAAATATCCTGACTTCTGACGCAGTCAGTCTGGGTGGGCACACTAACTGCGGCACAGGAATGAGGGGACCTGAACTGTAAGACCCAGGGGACTTTTGTAGCCATCGTATAACAGGAAAGCATTGTGGAAAATCAAAGCACTGCACAACTGTGACTATTGCTGCTCTTGTTAAAAGAGTGACAACAAGCCTGAGAGACTGAGTGCTGTGCAGGATACAGATATGACTCATTACAAGCAGCCTGACAGTCTATACATTCCAAAACACACAAGGAAGTAAATAATGGCTTTATTATCAATCCCACTGTTCACAAGGGAAACTGAGGCACCAAAAAAATCCACCAATTTCCCCCTTCTCACCTGGAATGTTTATGGCAGAGCCGAGAATCAAGTACAGTCCCTAAGTTTCATAGTCATGCCTTCTCCATATATCCACCCTCTCCTTCCTGAGCAGACAGATAAAGCCATCTCCCTTAGAAAAAACTTTTCACTGCAGCAGGCATTCCAAGATGGGGCTGCAGAGCTGTGAATGGTTCAACACTGAGGCTTTGCAAAGGAGATTCTCTCTCACTCGCTGCTTTGCAAGATAAAATTCACCCAGGCAAGTCAAGTTCTCCTTATACGTGTAGAGCAAAATTTCCTTCCCTTGCTTTTACATAGTTCAGTTCATGCCAGATTAAATGTGCAGTAGCAAATGACACTTTTAAGAGCTCCACATTGCAGTATGTGAGGATTTTTGTCTGGTGCTAGCAATCAGTGTCCAGGTAAAGAGGAAAATCAATGCGCTACAAAAGCACAGTAAGGTCTTTCATGGGAGACATAATATCTGAGATGTGGCATCTCTGTGACAAACACTCCTTGCAAATTCATTCATCAGAGACAGCTGTTTGAGGGCTGTTTAATTCCTTTGGACAGGGGGGATGGTGAGATTTAAATCTGTGGTTTAAAGAGCACTAAAAGGCCCCCAAGGAGATGAAGGTTGCCCAGAAAAGGCCTTCTCATGCTCCAAAATGTGTGGGCTATGTTGACTGCCTGTAAATTCTGAGCAGAATATGCCATTCCAGCTGCAGCAAAAAGGGTGTGAAAGCTAAAAGACCGTGTTGCAAGTATTAAAACTGATGGGAATTTAACAGAATGAAGACTTAGTAGTGTAGTAAATTCTGGAAAAAAGCCCCTGGTTTGGACACACAAGCAGCGGGAATGATGCTGGCTCTTTGAAAGTCACTTGTGGGAATCCAGCATATCTGGATGAAGTGGGATATGCACTAGTCAAATAGGCTAGTGGGCTCTGGCATTGGCTGTACTTTTGTCACCCACAGCAAATCCACAGCATTTCCATTCACTTTTGCTTTCCTCCCTAAAAAAAACATCCAGAAGTGTTAGCATGGTTTTAGTCAATACATCCTTCCCACTCTTCCACCCTCCAATTTAGCTGTTACTGCATCAGTCAAAACCCTCTCTCACACTCCACAGAGTTTTCTTGTGAACACTTGCTGAGGTTCCCACTGTCTCACCATATCTGGTACAGACCATATTTCCTGTTGAATTCAAAGGAAGGAAGCTTGCCACTTTCTAACCCTACTTCTAATCCTGATGCTATAACACACACAGACTCCATGAGAGAAGTCCAGTGAAGGAAATGATTTCATAGCAGCATTGAGGAGATGTTTTGCAGGTGTTCACAGCTCTGGCAAAGAGTTTGTAGGAGCTTATACATATTCCATGTGAGAAATCTTTACACATAAACAAATTTCAATTTGATTTAAATTGGTTTCATACTACAATGTTGAGGTTTATGAAGGACACAAAATATTTTGTAGGTCTGCCATAACAGTTGTGATACCAGTCAGAACAGTAACAAGATCAGAAGGATCGGGAAGTGCAATTTGAAACAGAACACAAGAACTTCCGAAAGGACAGTTAAACCCATCAGCAGAAAACTAGTGCTGCTGGTGTTTGACACAGCACTCTATTCAGAATTAGAGAAGGCAGAATGATAAAGGTACCTCCTTCCTTCTCAACCATAGTGCAGCTTTTACAGTTCCACAGGCAAAAAAAAAAAAAAAAAAAAATTGTCAGCAACTAAACAATTAGAGGTGAAATTAAATCTGTCTCAATGAGAACAGAACGCTTGGGGGAGCTTCCAGCATGAAACCCTGGAAATGAAGGTGACTGCATCTAGAAGACAAGACACTTAATTGAGGGAAGGCAGGTGCAGACATTACTCTCAGCAACAGTTCTCTCCTAACAGCAATCTGAGAAAGTGCCTTTTGTTTTGTAATCTCCTGGGAACCTCTCCCCCTTGGCAGCTCTTCCTCCTTTCACACAATTTCCCATTTTGTTCAGGGGAGAATGAGGGATGAACATGGATCAGTCCTCCTGCAGGTGGGAACCAGAGCACAAAGGCACTTATGTGGCTGTAGTCACCAGAGGGCTGTTGCAGCAGCTCCCAGGTGTCCCCTAGCCTGTAAATGGTCTGCGAAGGTGTGAACCATCCTTTGGCATGTTTGTTCTCTTTCCTAGAAGTGCTTGTCTCACCTACCCACCCTGGCCACATCACTGGCCATTCCACAGCCTTCCTGTGAGTACATCTGGCTGCCCACAAGCTCTGTGTTCAGCCGCAGAGGAGCACGTCTCCATGGAGCTGAGCAGCACAGGGAAGTGTGGGAACACCCTTCATAGCCCCCTTTCCCACCAGCTTAGCCAGGGGCTGGTTCATTGAACCCAAACCACAATCGTCATGTTTTGGCTTGGTCCCTCTGACTCTGGAAACTGTCAGGAGAGACTTGTTGGGCTCTGCAGAGTCTCACTGATTCTACGTGGAATCAATTGCCCTCTATCCCTGGACAAAAGCAGATGGGAAGATACGAGCTTTGGGTTCTGCAGATTTAATGTGCTTCTTTTTTTTTCCAAGGATTTGACTTTTGTAAGGCAAATTTCTTTTCAACAATACAGCTCCAATTAAGCAGATCACTGAAATATGCGTTTAACTGTAAAAGTCCACTGATATTAAGCAAAACGCTTAATCATGAGCTTAAGTACTTTGTTAGGTCAGGGCTGAGTATGCATTCACACTAATTTCAAGGTAGCAATTTGGATATCCATTTCCATTTCGTTGGCCTTAAGGCTCTGTCTTTGACTGCTACTCCTGATAGACCTCAGGGTAAGAAAAACTAATGGCAGGGGTGAGGTGGTGGAAATGTTAGTAATTGCATCTGCATTACTGGGAAGGAACTAAAACCTGACATGAATAAAGAAGCTGTTACAGAGGTGGTGATGCTTCCATGATCTGCTTCTCCCACTCCCCTAGTGACTATTAGGTCCATGTGTGCTTTGTGCAAGGAGAAAGGTGTCACAGTGTGAAAAGTCTCTAAGGAAGGGAAACTGCATCTTTTTTTTTTCCTCTTCCCCCCCCCCCCTTTTTTACAACAGGATTTGCTATTACAAGGCAGTGCACTACATTTCTACTGCAGTAATGCTTTGAACAGCATGAGGAGTGGGGTTAAGCCTCATTTACCCAGAAAAATCAATCGTTAAGAGCATTACAGAGTAAGATCAAATCCTTGACTAGCGTAATTACACCCTCTGTAATGCTGGAGCTACCAGGGAGATGACGCCAGGGAAGAAGCTGGCCCCTCCTCACCTGACATGGGAAAGGAGAGCTCAGGCAGTTTCACATTCAGTGGTGGCAGTGGAGCAGATGTCACAGTCGCAGCGGATGGCCACAGGGTAGGTATAGAAGGGATCCACATCAGGGGCACACTTGGGCAGCTTCACTGTCACCATCTTTGTCTCATTGTAGGTGCAGACACGGTGGTAAGACTCAACGTAAGGTGGTTCCAGCACCGGTTTCTGTGGGGGAGAAATACTGGCCTCAGAAAAGCAGCAAGAAAAACATCTGGGGTTCCAGTTTCCTCAAGGGGATTTAGTGTAAATAGGGAAGCCACTGGATCAGCTGGGAGGGACATTGGAAGTAACTTTTAGGTTACATCCTTCAAGACTTGCTTCTTGGAACCCTGCCATGGAGGAAAGTGGGTGTATGAGCATGTTTCTCTTCGTTTAAAACATAAAGCTACAATTAAAGCTGCTTGAAGGAAGACAAAAGCCTATCCAAATAGCTAGCTTTCAGCAGAATATTGGGGTTTCAACCAAATGCTCATGTTTGCCAAAACCAGCTACTTTTTTCCAAAAGGATTGATTGTCCATCAAAGAAAATGCATTCTGCCAGAAACCCTTTCCTGTGCACAAGCTGCCTAAGAGCAGAGATGCATCCAGGTGACAAATGGCTGTTTTTTTCTCAGGCAGACCTGTCTTCCCAGTCAGGCCGTGCATCCCACAAAGCCCAATGGGGGTACACTACAGGGGATGAACCTGGCACAGCAGCCAGCCTGGAAGTGTGCAGTTCCTCATGAGAAAAACAGCCTGGCCAGGGACCTCAGACATCAGGAGAAAATGGGAGCCTGAAGGTCCTGAAACCCCCATTGCCATGTGGTACCACAGTGGTATTGCTTTTATTGAGAAGTGAGTTTTTCCTTGACAGGGGCACCCATTTTCCAAAGACTCCAAGAAGAGGCAGAACAAACAGGAGTGGGAGTCCACTGCCTTGTGAGATGGGACACAGCATAAGATAACACAACCAGGAGACATTTGAATTTTTTCTTTCTTTCCCCCTGTGCTGTGTAAAGAGCCTGCCCTGGGAACCAAGAATGATAGCATGGAAAGGAACTAATGCAACATCTCTGCAAGAAGATATCCAGATTGCCTCTCTCTTCCCAAACCCCCCCTCCACCTACCTCATAGTGCTTTCTAGAAGCTGTTGAGCTTACAACTGGATGCGTTCAGCTTAACTACATGCCAGTAGTGTTGTAGTACACTAAGAAAGTCTGCAAGGTCTGTGCTGCCAGAGGAGCTCAGGGTAGGGGGAACAAGTTGATGAGAAGGCCCTTGAAGGAACTTTACCCCATCAGGGAAATCTAGACACTGCCGGCCTTTCCCCTCATCACAGCAGGCAGTGAAAAATGGCAGTTAGAGCTGGCATAAAGACTGCGGCTCCTCCTGTGGTCACTTACAGGGTCCTTGTCTTCATGTGGATGATACCCCCTGGAGTCACTTGATACCTCCCTGAACAAATTAAAACGGGATGGGCCACTCGAGACTTCCAGTGGAAGAAAGGCAGACAGTCAGAAACTTCTTCTCTGAAGGGTGTGCAGAGGAATTTATGCTTTTTCTTTCTCCCCCGTATGCCCCCCCAAAATGTAACCACTTCGTGTTTATACACGTCTGTGATTAAAAACGGGACTGAATTAGAAGCAGACATTTTCTTTGGGATTTGCTTTTTGGAACAAAATCTATTACCCATCAATTGGGAGCTCCATCTTAATCTCAAAGGAATTTCTTCCTGTAAAGTAACAAAGATCTTCTCTCCATAAGTGTTCAAGTTGTAAGAGACTTTCAAATCGCATAATGAGAGTATTACATAAGTGCTTCATTAATACCATCACGTGCCCCCTTGAGGCAGTGGAAGGAGGGAGGGAACAACTGACAGCAAACACTGCTGGCAGTGGTAGTGAGGTAGTTGTGGAGTGGGACAGACTTTGTGTAGTAGATAGATGCAAGCTGCTTAATGTTGGGTGGGTTTCTTTTCTTAGGTGGGGAAGCACTTGTACTATATACCACCTATGGGGAGGCACAATACCCAGGGATGTCCGTGCCAGCCACCCACCCTCAATACCGGCACAGCCTCACCTCCCAGGTCTCACAGCGTCCCCAGCACGCGTCCGTTGTCACCCTCAGGGCCTTGCAGCCAGGTTTCTTGGCCAGGAAAGTGAACTCGCGCACAGCACAGCCAATGAAGGTCCGCAGGTCGATGGCAGAGGTCTGGAGCATGACGCCGCAGCCAGCCAGCAGCAGGAGAAGCACAGCGCCCAGGATCAGCTTCATACTGAGGCAGAAGGGAGAGAAGCAGAGGAGTGGGAGAGCTAGCACAGTCCAAGTACAAATGTACAGACTTAGCTCAAGCTGGGACTGCCCTTCCTCCCATCAGACATGCTACTGCCCATCTTCATTCTGCCCAAGAGACGATGGACAGATGTAAGAACCAGGGATCACCTACCACTTCACCCGGAAGTGGAAAGTGTTAGTGGAAAGGTCTGTAACAGAGTACATCAGCTTGCAGACTTTCCCTGCAGAGCAGTGGGCTTTGCCTGGAAGCGACAAAGCCACCAGCCAGTGGCTCAGACACACAGAAATCTCTATATTGCAAGTTTACTCTGTGAATAACCTTACCTACCATCCCACTTGGGCTGCCCTGAGCTTGCACTAGGCAGGTGGGACTTTGGCTTCTCTCTCAGTGCACACACACGTTGTTGGCTGAAGTCCCTGACAGTGCTGGCCCTGGCAGGTCAGTCTGGAAGGGCTCTGTCAGGCACACCTATGGAAGGCGACAGGTTCCCTGCTTTGCTGCACAGGGGGAAAGCAGCACAACTGCAACGCCATGCATTCATTAGGATTCAGTCTGCATGTAACACCAGCATTCTGACTGAGGCACTTAATTCTGGATTTATCCTGCTCACCTTTTAGCCTAAGTTAGGAGCCAAGCATCCCTGAATTTATACTATAAACTCAGCAACTCCCGAAAGTGTTCTTGGAGTTGCCATTACCAATACCCTGAGCAGTGGACTGGTGCTGATCCACTCCCAGGACTGCAGCCAGAGAGGCTGGGAGTCCTTCCTGCACACACTGCCATACCAGCCAGCTCAGACCCAAGCAAGGCCGCTAAACTGGTGAATGGATCTGTTCAGACAAGGGAGCACAGGGCCAAGGTGATAAAGGCTTGAACTCATCACGCTCTCTGAGCAGCCCAGTATCAGCCAAGTCCCTCTGGTTCTTGCTGCCTTTCTGCCTCCGTGCAGAATGTAATCAGCCCCACTGGAAAACTTCCCCTGTCAAAAACCAAAAAGAGATGGAAAGTATCTCTAAGCCACAAGATCCATTTTGTACTTCACATACTTACACTGCATTTAAAAACGTCCACCTAGAAATCCCAGACTTGAAATTTAATTTTGAGAAAGTCAGCTACTGCATGAGGCACACAGACTTGTACACATTGGCCTGGATCCTCAGATGGATAGACTTCAGTTAAATGAGTTTGGCTTGCCTTTCACCTGACTGACGTTTGAGTCTCCAGGTTTCTGTTAAACCAAATCCTTTAAACTTGCTAAATAGAATTTTAGATTAGCACATGAATTTCGCTTCATGTATGTTGCCATGCATGCACTATAGTCTTATACATGATTAAAAGACAGTCTGTTTATACTTAAGCTTCAACAGGGTAAAAAAAGGTGAATGTTCCTTATTTTTAAAAGCAGACATCTGAGACCAGAAAAGACAAACTTCAGAACAAATTAAATATTTATTCTTTGCCACTTTAGCAAAACCTGCTTCTTTATTCACAAGCCAGAGCCATGACATGGAGCAAACACAGAACCACACTCACCTGACTTGTTGGAGTCAGATCTTTTGCAGCTTCAAGTTGGAAATGGTGTTTCAGGAAGCCAGAGTGAGCAGCAGGAGACCTACACAGCAATCTTAGTCAGCTTTGTGCTCAGTAGGTCTCCCCAGTGGTTGCTACTGGGTTGCTTAATTGCTCAAATATATAGAAAGGGTCCTGCCAATCAACCAAGACAGAGGCAGATTCTGACTTGAGCTACCCAAGGCATCAAAGCCATTGACTGTAAAGCAAGCCTTTCCTTTCCAACAGAGATTAGCTTAAAGGGTAGCGTTTCATAACATCAGCCCTGAAACAAATGGAGTATCTTCGTGAGCAAAATAATGAGCAAGTGCTGGGGCAAAATGGATCTTCTTTTCCATAGTGGAATTGTAACACCTTTATGAGGTGATTGGAGGCTGGCTCTGAAATCATCATTACTCCCCTAATTAACAAGCCCTGAAGGAAGACTTTTCAAATGTTCTGTGAACAAATACTTGATTTTTTGTCAACTGCATAAGATCTTTTTTTACTTGATTGCTCTGTACAAGCAAAGGCAAGGGATGGGGGAAGGAGGTGCGAGTTTGTAAGAAAAGCAAATGTTCTGCTGAGGATTCAGACAGCTGTCACACAGATAAGCACCACTGTGCAAACGAAATCTGGAAATTGTGCCCATTGCCTTCACCATGCAGACACAATTTTCAGCTGTTCACAGGACAGAGAGAAATCAAGGAACCTTGGTGCTATGAAAAACTTGCTCATCAGCGACTTAATAAAAGACAAGCGGGTGAGAAAAGTACAGCCATAAGGTGACTCAGTGACCTCGACAAAGTCACCTCCCTTCCCTGCCACCAGCTCATGGCTGGACAGTGACTTCCCAGTGCTGACTGCTCCAAAACCAAGGCATATCCAGAAAAGACAGGGCAAACATCAGTGTAATTACAGACCCCCTGGGGTGATGCTCTTAAAGGCAAGCCAAGTGAGTTTGTTAACTTGCCTCACAAGCTTCAAATATATGCTTCTGGTAGGTTGCATTCAGGCCTTCTGTAGTATGAGCTATAGAAACCAGAAAACAGAAATTGAGAAAATGTGATATTAAATAATTCAGGAAGAAGCAAGATATATTACATACACCCTCTCCCTACTTCAGGGTGAGTAACCTGTGGCTTGAGGTCCTTTTCACACTTCCAAGGTCAAAAGCCTATATTTGGTGCCACAGCAGGGCTCATACTCATGCTAACATCCCCTGGTAACCTGCAAAGCACTTGCTATACTTTACTATTCAGCTTGGAGCAGCCACTGCTCAGCTCTTTTTTTGTCTACTATGTGGCCCTGCTGTTTCCCTGATCAATAAATTACACTAGTTACATGCACACAAGGATGGTTATTCCCCACCAAAATTTGCCTTTTGTGTCTTTTTTTAAGAAATGGTAAATGGAAGAAATGAAAGAGGGAAGCAGTTGTCTACAACCAAACAAGCCTCACAATAACATCTCAGGACATTTTGCATAGCCAACAGCCCTGTCTCCTCTTTAGACATGACACTGCAGCAGACCTTCGCCTCTGCTTACAGCATATGCTGGGGTGTACACTGACACACCAGGTCAGACTGTCACCCTAACTTTTCTTCTTTCACTTTTTCCCTCCGCACAGTTACACCTCTTAACCGCCTACTGATGCGGCAGCTCAGCAGGTCCCTACCAGGATTCAGGCTGCATCAACTGTGCAAAGACTCTGCCCTAGAGCCTGCAGCGAGAGGACTAAGCCTTGCACATCAAGATAGGGAGGCACCCAAATGCAGGGCATTCTCCAGCAATGACTATCCAGTCACTGACATGAGTCCCTCTATCCAACCTCAGCCTCCGGGCTTCCACAATCACCTCCTGAAACACAGAAAAGCACTAAACATTAAGTTCTCTTGACATCACGACATGGGAAGCAACTACTTCAGAAAATTAATTCGCTTAACAGAACACCAAACAACAACAACAAAAAAGAAAATTACAAGAGGAAGGGAGAACAAAGAAAAAAAGAACAGGAGTTTTACTAAATGTTTGAGAACTGTCCTGAAGTTCGGAGGGAGGGATGGTTAAGATCTGTCCCAGTATCTCACTCATTATTGTTCACAGTTTTGCTAACAGCAAAGGACTTCATCTTCAAGTGAAGACCTAACAGGTGGAACATTGGAGAAGGGAACAGGAAGAGACTCAAAGCCAAATCAGATCACAGGGACGTCAAGAGGAGCAGCCAGTCTTGCCACTGATCTAAAAATATCACCAACTTTCACAAAGAATACCTAAAACTTTTTTTCTGTAATTTTTGCTGACCAAAACCAAAGCTAGACAAGAAGCCTTTAAAGGCTTTTCTAAAATGTACAGTTTAAAAGTTCCTGGCTTGCAGTGAATATATTGATAAAAGTGAAAATATTCATCATAAATTCCCTTCATTCAACTCTGGAAATGTGCCAGCAAAAAATCAGCCCAGGATTAGAGGCAAATACAGGAAATAGCTGCCAGATGGCAGATCAGCCAGCTTTGACAGATCCCTCTTCTTCTGCGGATTAGAAAACCAGGTGTTGGACTTTTGGTTTGCGTAATTCAGTTTGGATTCACTGACTTCAGCTAACCAAGATTCTTTTCTGTTGTCTCCATTTGTACTGAATAACCTCATAAAGTAAAATGAAAGACAAATTGCAGACTCTCTTTCTTACTTGGACTTTAGAAAATCCTGTCTGTTTCTGAGACAGACAGCAATTTCTGAGGGATTTGTGTCATGTCTCAAGAAATGCACGAGCGTTGGCTTTTTCCCAGACAGAGTTTTTTCAGCTTATTGTTTGTGAGATTTTCTGTGCATTTTGTTTGGGATTTTGCCATTGAAGTTAATTAATAAATCTATCACATACACCTGGCCTCCAGAGTACATCAGAAGTTTAAAAGCTGCATATTTTCTTTCCCTGGAACTTTTGAATTTATTTGAAATAAAAGGTGACATGTAAAAACTTGTAAAGGTGACCATGCCCATCACTCACCTGCCTGTTCCTTTTGTGAGACACACGGACAGAGACAAGAACAGATTGACCATGAAAGCACACCTCATGAGAACTGTGTATCCACTCGCCCATCCAGGCTTTGTGGCTTTTCCCCTGAATTCCGGACAGGCAGAGCAGACATCAAGTATGATGTTCAAAGTATAAAGGTTATGAGAACAGGTAACTTATGGCCTTATCTGCTCCTCAAGTAAATCTCATGGGCTTTGCACTAGAGTTGCCACAGCAGCCTGCTGCTACACCATGCGTAACTTTAGTGGTTGTAAAGTACCTGTGGGTTTAATTCAGCCAATTCCCAGCAAATCCTGAGAGAGCTTTGGGCTTCTTGGCAAATCCTGAGAGCAAACCTTGGACTCCCAGTGACTTCAGTTTCTCTTGGCAGGACAGCACCATTCCCAGGTACATTCCTGGGAAGTTTGGCCAGTGGGGAGGATGCTTTGCTCCTGAACTGGCCTCTTACTCACCTGTCATTGTAGAGGTCCCAGTACATGGCCTGTGCACTCCAAAAGGCTTTCTGAAAAAACACCTCTCTTTTTCAAAGACCTCTCTGGGCTCTCAGCCTACAACATGGGGGACTCCATAGCTGCAAGAGACCTTGGGTATGCACAGGTTCTTCACTGCATTCTGAATGTGGCTTGTTGCTGTCTTTCCCTATACCCTCTCCCACCCACAGAAAACATAGCAATACCAGGCGCTGTTCACTTCCAATGCTACATACAATTCCCAAATTAAAATTACCCAAACAGATTAACTAACATGAACAGCCAAATTTTCAGCTGTGAAGGGAATTACTGATTCCATCTATCCTTCAACAAGAAGCCTTTTCAATGAAGAGGCTTCAACTTCAAACATGCCCTAATTATTTTTCCTATGATTAACCATCTACAGGGATAATTTATAGTTCTATAAGTCTTGAAATATTCCAGGTACTATGAGCAACCTGTCTGCATCCTGATTAATTCATAACTCAGAAAGAGAGAGACACGAATGATGGGGTGGAAAGGTGAGAGATCGTATACAAGTGAAGCACTACTGAAAGTGTTTGTGTTAATTTAGGTTAAAAAAAAAAAATTAAGAGCACAATTTTAAAATAGCTGTCCTGGGTTCAGCAGTAGCAGTCATTTTTCTCCTTCTTGGTAGCTGGTGCAGCTCTGCGTTTTTGACTTTCGGCCTGGGAACAGTGCTGATAACACCAATGTTTTTAGTTATGGCTTAGTGATGTTTGGTCTGGC
>JANRGW010035218.1:52232-94179 GCA_024733675.1 Psilopsiagon aymara
GAGAGCAGAGTAGAGGGGCAGGATCACCTCCCTCGACCTGCTGGTCACACTCCTTTTGATGCAGCCCAGGATACGGTGGGCTTTCTGGGCTGCAAGCACACACTGCCGGCTCATGTTCATTTTCTCATCGACCAACACCTGATATCTATTAGGGGTTGCAACAGTACAATTGCATAACAGTACAGTGGCTTTTGTTCAAGGGCAGTAACATGACAGATATCCGTGACACTCATAATGCCTGAAAAATAGTAAGCACTACTGTTCTGTCAAATGTGCTATAAACAGCCAGGGAGGTTGACAGAAATAGAAAGAATTAAGGTGAATAAATGATGGACTGATATGGAATATACACTTTTATTTTTGTTCTTTAGAAACCCTGGACAGAAATGCTTTAAGAGACAAAACGTGAGACATTTACCTGAGACGACAACATTGTGTTTCACTTTATATTTTTAAGGACATGGAATAAAAGCTTTATACACCGCAGCACTTTATTCTTTCACTTTTTGCCCTTATCAAACCTGTACTACATAACTTATTGTGGACACTGCACACTACTGGTAACACGCTTCTCAGTTTTCAGAGACTTTTGAAAGTGTGTATACCTTTACATCAACCTTTACAATATTTTCTTCCCTGTTAAACTGTGCATTTATGGTGACGATGCTGATTACATTCAGCCCAGTGTAGTCCAAGAATTCAAATCCAATGGAGTTCTCTAAACATTGATGTGGATGAGAACTGGGCTCTCTAATTGTACACCAGGTAATTGCCCATGAGATCTGCTCTGAGTTCACTGCAATGTGAAGAAGATTTGCCAATAAACATAGGTGCTATGTGAACTATATGTGACTGACAATAATCAATTTAACTCAAAGCACTTCTGCGTTCTACAGCTTTCCTTTAATGATCTTTTGAAAGGACATTTTAGGCTTTTCTGACAGACTAGTGGGCAGTGACACACCTCCATTAATCATCTCCTCTGGGCTCAGAATCTGAAGATGAAACTTCTTAATCAAAACTACAGAAGTTCAAAAATATATTACCATAATTCATTATTTTCCCTATTGTTCATGTCCTGTGCACTAGAAAAAAGCCACCTCATTTTGACTTGTATCACCACCAGTGTTAATGCCCCATTTCCAGCAGTGTCTTGGTGATGAATGAAGTTTAACAGATTAGACAAAGCTGGAAATGAAGATTCCTGAAACAAAGCTACTGTCTTTTCCTGTGAATCCTGTCAGAACAAACCCATCGGACTATTCAACTAATCAAAACCCAGCCAGGAAAACAAATATGACAGTAGTCCCAAATCCTAGAGAGACACAAGGCCAAACCAAACCACGGCACAGCACAGAGCCAGACAGAAACAGGCAAGAAGTTTCAGCAGCAGACAGAACTTTATCTTCCAGCCTGATCTCTTTTTAGCCTCTGGAAAAATGTGGATCTCAGTCAACACTGAGTCCTCAGATTCTTTCCAATTTAAGTGCAATTTAAGTGCAACATCCTGCTGCCACTGATTTTAACAGGCTTTTCATGGGTGCACTCATTCCATGTCGCAGGTCCAGCAGGGCTTACAGGGACACAAGGCCATACAGAAAAGCAAGCCTCTGAGAAACAATCCCTGCAACCATTCAGAGACAGCTTAGGTGAGCAGAGGGTTGTCAGCTTGCTGTTACTTATCTTAAGTCATCAACTCATCAACCACTGAAGAATTATCAGGGGAGGAAAACAAGAGCAGCTAGAGATGTCGAAGCTCCGTCTTTCACTTATGAGCATCACTGCCAGGGCCATATCACAGATTAACTGAAAGAGCACCATGGTGCTCTTCTCAATTTCATGGTGTTATTGCTACACACCTCTGCTTTTCTTCAAGCATGCTTTATATTCAGCTGTCTTTGTAAGTTATGTCTACTTTAATTAGGTTAGACAGATAAGTCCTGATAAAAACAAAATGCTTTTGCCATTTAAAAAACAGATATTTTGCCACATTCAAAACAGACATTAATATATTAAGATCTGAAAGTCTAACAAGAAAAGTTTCATATTTCACAGCACTTCATACTGTATTTGATTCTGACAATGTCTGCTATATCTTCATATGCTCAAAGGTCAAACAGGTAAATCATGGCCTGGTATAATAATTTCTTGCTTTGCTGGCAGCTGGCATGTGGCAAACAGTCATTGAAATCCAGCTGTTTAAATCATTGATCATCTATTTAAATGGAAACCTAGTAGTGAAATGACTAAAAGGTATGTTTTTCAGTGCAGTATGCCAAACTGTACCCTAGGGATTCCCACTCAAGACTATGAACCCCTTCGATATGCAAAGAATACAACATACAGATGTTGCTTTGTAAGGAAAATGTATTACAAATTACTCACAGATTAAAGCTGGAAAGATAATAAAATGTTGGGTTGGAGCCTAAATATAAGGCTAGAAAATTAAAGTTAAGGTTTACCTTTTTAATTAACACAAGTGATGACTATATGAAGTGAGCAAATGCCCTGCAGGCTCCAAGATGTACAAAACTGAATGTTTGAACCCATGGTCCTCTAGCATCACTGAAAAGCACCACAAACTATAAGTTAAATTTACAAGAGTTAGCAATAGCCAAACCTCCATTGACATTGAAAGGGAAAAACAATATTGATCTATACTCCTTTTAGAAAACCCTCCCCATAAAGATTGGCTCCAGGGTGCTGAAAAAGCATAGGGACTAATACAAACCCGAGGGCCATAGTCTTCAATTATCGAAAGTTTTCAACTTTGTTGCTTTCAGGTACTATCTTCTGCACAGCAGGGGGAGCCCTGGTGGAACTAGCAGTGTGTCTTAAAGACACTGGTGACAATGACAGCTTCTCCGCATCACAGCTTCAGTCTATTTCAACTGCAAAATCACCTTTTTTTTTAATCCAAGGAGCCGACATACTGACAGATTAAAATTTGCTAACCTATTCTTTCCCCCCATTTTAGTTGTTTGATTGCATATGCAGGACTGCATCCGCGCAAAGGTTTCCCAAATCTCTTTCTAATACATAAGGAAGAGGCAGTGACTCTAGACTGAGCAACAAAGATTCTGCTCACCTAGTCTCCTTGCTTGACCCCAGGGCAATGCTGGAATGAGAAGGATTCCCTCTGTCACAGGAATACAGAAACCTCAAACCATGACGCTGATATTCCTCACTCTACTCACCACCTACCAGAGCTTTGTCAATGTGCAGAGGAGCTGCTTCACCCGGGCACAACTCCCAATCCTGTTCCCACTTCTGCCACGTCTGGGGAGCTACATCAGTCATGGCGGGTGCAGAGCTTGGAGAGGGCATGGCTTTCTGACTGGTGTATACCACTGACCCCTGACTGAACTGGCAGGGCTTCATTGCCCTTCTTCCTGCAGGCCCTGCTGTACAAACTGCTATAGCATGCCCCATTTGCCTGCCCTGCCAGCAGCACTCCTGGCCACTGGTGCCCCCCAGGGGCTTCTGTTGTATGTGAGGAGGGAGCTCGGCTGCCATTGCTCCTGGTAAAGGAGCTACAGGCTCCTGGCAGGTCTCTCTGCTCTGCTGGGGTTCTCCTGGTTCAGGAAAACATGCTGTGCACTGTGCTGGAGCTCCACTGCAGGTCCCACCAGTACCAGAGTTGCTCGTCTCAGTGACCCAGAGCTAGTTTTGGTTACAGCATGTTAAAATATCCCACCATTGGCCATCAGCCACTGAAGGACTCCAACTTCTCTGAACCCCACACAGAAGCCAGCTTAGAAATCTCATGCAGAGACAAATAACTTCTCAGGGTTCCCTTCCCTCCACATTCCTATCATACGTCATGACATTTCACTAGGGCTACTCCTGTGGAGGTGTCAGATGCATAAACTTTGCATCAGCAAAGTGATTATCCATACCCAAGAAATTGCTAGCCCGCAAGACAAAACTATAGTGCTCAATCACCAGAACAACACCGGTGGCCAGATCAAGAGATCCAGACTCAGGCTTTGACTGACACGATAACTCTACCCTGATACACCAGGGCAACAGGAGTCAAGCATTTGCCTGGATGTAGACAGATTTGACATGTTCAAAAGTTACTTGTTTCCCTAATTTCTTAAGCATCTGCTCATCCCTGCAGGAAGATAGATGGTTTTGCCTGGTCTTCATTTGCACCTCATTGTAGCACTCTGAATTATAAAGCTTCACATTTTTTTGAGATGTGTTTTGGTTATAAACCCCACATTTTCCCTCAGCATCCCTTCTCTGAATGCATGGGTCAGAGCAGTGCACTTCATGCAAGCTACCTTCTTCCACGGTTTACAAAATGTCAGTCCACTTCCATTACAGGGTGCCAAAACAGTACATACCTTGCTTCTCAGCATCATACTGATGTAATCTGTGCTAAACATCTGACTCTAATCTGTGCTAAACACCTCTCCTGTAGGCTTTTGTAATCCTCCAGACAAAGAAAGTGAAGTTGCACTGGTTAATTTCCACTTTTCCTTAGATCAGAGACTAGGTAAAGAGGTGGATTTTTTCCTCAGGACAGCATGTTTTAGTTAAGGAATAATAATGGATAGCCTCAGAGGAGAAAAGATAGTATCTGTGTAACACTGATCATGAAATGACAACTGCGCCAGGAAAGGGTAGTTCCCCATTCTTGAAAGCAAAAAAATCATTTCAATTTCCCCAGCAGTAGAACAGCATCTTTTGGAAGATGCAGCCCTGTTCCTAACCAAATTCTTTTGTACACAGGCATTGTGTCTAGACAGCCTTAGAAAAACTGTCTCAGCATGAAGGGGTTGGGTTTTACTGTATGTCCTTTGTGTTTAACTGTATGCTCACATTCTGGTCACAAATAATGCAGGATAAATTTATTCAGTTTTTCTCTGGAGCTGATGGGTGCATCATTGTAAGACAGACAGGAAACTAACGGGGATCACACATTTCTTCTGAAGCTTGCATCTATAAAAGCTTTTTAGAGGTTAGCCAGCTAATATACACACAATAGTAGATGATATGAATAGGGTAAGTTTACTGCAGGAAAAGGAAATGAGTTCACTCCTGTTGGTACTGACTGGTTTCCCATACAGACACAGCAGATTTGTCCCATCTCTTCACAGATCTTTATTTTACTTTTGGCAACAGCAACAGGACTTCCATCACTGACTGCAGCAGGAAGAGAATTAAGTCAACGCATTTTAGTGAAAAGCTGTACTGTCTCATCATGTTTCTGTACTTAGAAGAGGGAAGATCTCCACCATTCAATGAAGTGCAACCAAGGTAAAAAAATAATAAAATATTCACTCTTTTCTAAAAAACTTAGCCATGGTAGAAATCCATGGGGTTTATTCTTGAGATGAAAGCAGAATCCCCTTCTACAGAGGGACAAGCTCTGTTCCAGACTAGACTAACACACATCTTTTTTCTATGTGTCCTCTGCTTTAAGCACCTGATTGATTTTGGTCATTACTGACTTGCTATGTCCAGGTCTTTCACATCCTCACATAGCAGAGGAGAGGACATCTTTCTTCTAGAAGAGACAGGTGAGAGGCACAACTCAACCTGACGAGAGATCCCACAGAATAGTGGGTAATGAGGTTATGAGCTCTGGAGGGCAGGAGGAGCTTGCTCAAACAAAACAACTGGAGCCGACATGATCTCCACATCAGAGACATGTCATTTGGGGCTGTAGTGGATTTGGCAGTAAGGAATAAGAGTTGCCTCTTGAAAGAGAAGGAAGAGTTTAGTATAGGATGAAAGATGGTCTCTGGTAAGAGGAAGAAAAGGAAAACTGAATGAGAGAGGGCACATGGCAGGTTGGGGCAAGAAGGGATGAGGAGGTGTCTAGTCACTGAGATGCTTAAGGAAGAGTGAGTGGAATGGAAAACCTAAGGATTGGGGAGCCCAGGGGTAGTGGGTGAGGATTACCCCATGGCCCTCTCTCCCCAGGACATACCTGCTCTCTTACCCGTGCAAAGCAGGTATGTCCTTGTTGCATCACACACTCCCATCCCACTGGCATGGGAATGCAGGAAACCTTTCTCATCACCTGCCCAGTTCTCTTTTTGCAGGCATACAGATAACCACCCACCACTGCAAAGAGGCATTTCCAGGCAGTAAGACGTTACTCAGAAAACGTATAAGCATGAACAAACTGATGAGGATAACGGATGGGAATGACAGAATTCAAATACAGGAAAAAAAATCCAAGCCTACAGTAGAGGAAAAGAGATTTCAAAGCTGTGTTTTGGGGACTCCAACCACTGCCAAGTCAGGCAGAAGAGGTGGAAACCAGCCAATATGGAAGTAAATTCACACAATTTTAACTGACTCCTAGTATTTCTATAGCAAGCTTGAACTCACTGTCCCTAAGCCTTACCTGTATTTTGAACATCCCAGCTATTGAAAGATTGCTGTAAGGGAAATGCTTCACTTTCATCTGATTCTTCTGTTTCTGTTCTGTTCAATAAAACACTGGGATATAATACTTACCATAGTTCTGCCTTGCAGCTATTCAACCATAATGAATAATGGCTGGTCAGTCAGCCATCCCATGAAACCAAGCTTATGCAGAAACCACAATTTAAGCATTGGAAATTGAGTTGTTATTAATTACTGCAGTATCTGTACTGCTTGCTTCATTCTCCCTGCTGCAACAATGACACAGCCAAATCAGGGTATTCTACATCAGTGGCTAACTGAAGCCAAATCAAAAAAGAACAACCCAACAAAAAAAACCCAAACAAAACAAAACAAAACAAAAAAAAAAAACCAAAGCAAAACAACAAAAAAACCCCCACAAACCAACAAGCAACCAAAGAGTATGACATTAAACGGCTTATTTATAGGCTCTGTTTCTCTAGACAACGAATTCAAGCATTTACATTTAATTATTAGATGTAAAATCTCAATACATAGGATATTGTTCCATTAAGTTATATACTGCATACATTTCATTGCCAACAATTTGAAACTCATTTGGTAATTTAGAAGAGCAAGCAGTTTAATTGGATTTAGCAGGGATATAAATTATGCTCAATTAATAGCGGAGGAAAAAAGGGGGTGTGGTATGCCTTAACAACCTAATTTAGTTGGTCTCTTTTTCCTTGGCACTGAATTCATAAACTAAAGGATGGACTCTATACATACCTGATACCTGCTGCAAAATAGCATGCTATGACTACTAGGGCCCCTTCTTGATTTGGTCAAGTTTGAAGCACTTGATATAAACCAGGGGGCTGCTGCTGGAATAGCATTGTTCATAATCGAGGCAAGAAGCCTAATATCCCTTTAGGCAAAGTTTCCTAAGGAAATAGATTCTGTGTTATTATGCCACCACATGCACCCAACTGCTGGCAGTTCTCCTCTCTGCAGCTCTGTCCCAGTTAAGTTCAATCATGTGTCAGAGGAGCCAGCGCCTCAAGCTCCTGCAAGATGTACATACAAAGCTGTACAACTGCTTGATCTTCATTACTGAAGTACATTTGGACTGAATAGAAAGTTCCCAACACATGCTCACTGCAATAAAATCAGATGAAAATTCAGAGAAAACAGAAGTCAAGAAAGTTGAAAGTTGATGGACTAAAATGCCACAGGACAAGGAGCCACCTCTGCTCTCCGAAATTCTGAAAGAAAACTACAAACAAGCAAAAATATGCTTAGCTTGTATAAGCTGTATTAGCAGAAGAATCAAAAAGGCTTACACTGCCTGTGGGGATCTAGTCTTTACAGACACCAATAAGAGATACCCCTAAGTTGAGATATTATGCCTCTAAGAGCTTTGGGGGATGGCGGCACATGGATTTGCACACAGAGAGGGCAGCTTGAGGAAGGAGCACTGAAGGTTGTGCTTACATGGACCAGAAGCACTGGTCTTAAGGGGGACTTATATGGACCTTCTCTGGAAGCATAGCTCTTGAAAGCAGCTCCTTTCTCCTCTCTGGCTTAAAGTGTTGCACATACTCAAATTTACCATCAGCAGAAATAGCCCTACAGCAAGAGAAAAACAAAAATAGGTCACGTGGGGGAAGATCTCTGTCTGATTTTACATTAGTGTCAAATCAAAGCCCTTGACTCCTATATCTTTAGCTGTTCTGTTGCATTTATTTCAGAGGCATTTCTAAATATTGGAGCAAATTTATAGATTTCAACATTTTCAAAGTGTTTCACCAACAAACTGAATAATCAAATAGATAGCAATGGGATTTGAAGTAGGGGAGGGGTCCTTTAATGATTCATGTTGGAAAATTTAGGGGGATTTAATAGATTGAAAGTCACTATGGAAATCAAACTGAAAAAACTTCAACAGTTTCTGCTGAAGCAGAGTTACGTCTCAAGGTCAGGTGAGAACACAGCTCCACAGGACCTCTCAATAAATCTCTGTTCTTTAGCTAACTGCATGGAAAAGCATTTGCTTGGATAAGGCTGAGACACCCCACTGGTCCACCATCACCAATCCTGCCCCCTTATGACAATTTTGGAACTAAACCAAACAAAACAGGAGATTTTGCTGAACTTCAGTCTATTGCAAGACTTCAGAGGCTTGTGTTTGCAGCACCTTGGGGCAGGAGCATGGGGAGAAGGGGGGGCAGCAGTGTGAAGCACCACACTACAGCAGCAAATATTCTTCCCTTTGTATTCCTGAGTGTAATTTTTGTCTGGCCAGAACTGATGTTTGAAATCTGGTGTATAATCACCACCATGACAATTACTGCTTAATGAGTGTCACGGACAGCAAATTGTATTAACATCCCTGTGCATTTGTGAAATAATCTGTGGACTAATAAGCTCAATACCACTCTTTGAATTCCACATTTCTTTGCTCCAGAAATCAAGAGTGTGTTTTGCCATGTTTCAGTTTACTCTGAGGTCTGTCAGCTGGAGACTTTAGCCTGCTGCCTCCAAGCTGCCTGAAACAGAAGGCTATATAATGCAGATGCCCATTTTGGTTGGAGAAAGTTAAGTACACAGTGATTTTCCACTTATGGACATTATCTACATAGTTGAAGTAGCATCTAGAAAAGCATGGGAGTCATCACATAGTCTTAGTGATGACAGATGAGCATAAGCTGTGGTCCTACTCAGTACATTTTGCAGAATTAATATTAAAGGATACCCCAAAATTGAGCTGGACTGTTTAACCAATTTCCTTACACAGCTAAACCATGCCTGCTTTACCAGAAGGTGCAGATTCAAAATTGACCTGAGCCTGCTCGAGAAGGATTTACAGGTAACTCCTGCCTTTTGTTGCTGGAAGTCTACACACATCCCTCTACAAATGCATGGCCTTTTCTTCTTTGCTCTCAGGGCAATTATGCTTGAGCTCCAATCTGCTTTGGCTGCCAGGCTGGCATATCACATATCCTCAGTGGGCGGCTCCACTAGCAAGATGCTGTACAAATACTGCCTCTTGGGTTGCTGCTTTCTCTGTCAGTGAAGTGCAAGGCTCTGTACACAAGAAAAACTTGTGTCAGGTGGTGACAAACTAAGAATTTCAAAAACAAGATTTAGAAGCTGTACAAAATATCCCTTTCTCATTCTCTTTTTGGAAGACCTTCCCAAATTCAGGGGTAATGGAAGACAAGTTCTGAGACGTTTTCAAGTGTGTATCAAAGACACTGCCCAGCAACACAAAACCACACATTTCTTTAAGCACATCACAAGTTTTCCATCCTTCTTGAGTGATCCCAAGCTTCTCACACCTTCAGTGATGGGTGGGGGTGGGGGTGGGTAGGGGTAAGTACTGAAGAGACAGTACGAAAGGGGGGAGAGAGCAACACAAACAGAAAAATAGTAGAAGATAAGTTTCAGCATGACAACTTTTCATCTGATGGAGGCTTCCAGAAAAGCCTGCAGTCACTACTTACAGTCAATACACTTCAAGGTATTTACTAACAACTCAGGATATTTGCTTTGGCTTCAGCATTTAATCTTTAAAACCATAGAGAGCCCCAAACTCGTAAGGTAAGACCTGGTATCAGTTTCTAGTTTAATACCCAAGCTATTCTTTACTGTACACTGAAGCAATAATTGAGCACAGACTTGGCAACAGCCTTTACCTGCACACAAAACTACTTTTGTAAGCCACACACTTGTGATCTGGGGTCCAAACAATGCAAGATAAAACTAGGCACTCTGCCATTATATGAGAAACCGAAACATTCCTGAGAAGAAAGACAATGATGAAAAATTATCAAAGCAATCATCATTACCAGAAGTTGAAAAATAACTTTTTAATTCCAATCTTTTAAAGACAGTTTTCTAACTTTCAAGTACTGAATACAAATTCTGCCCTGAAGGCCCATTTACTGCATGCTCTCAGTTTAACTTCTTTGGAAAATACTTGCCTTGCAATAAGAAACTGGAGAGACGTGAGGTTGTTAAGTGACCTGAATATTGTCTTAAAAGTATTTGAAGTGATTTGTGACAATGAGCTCTTCTAACAAAGACACACAAGACGCAACTGCTGAAAATACGATTTGGAAAAAAATCAAAATGGACAGAATTTTTAATTAGGCTCCTGGAATAATCCACATAGGAAACTTGATATTTTAAAATGAGAGGTAAATGTAAAACACATCTTGCCCCCAGTTTTATTGCAGCACCCGTATCTACCACAATTCTAGTAAAACCATTTTAAAACCAGCATTGACCCTTACCAGGCTCTATCTGTGGTTCTTCCAGAGGGTGTTTTCCATATACATGACCATCTTAAGCCTTTCTCTTTGCTTCCAAACTGCAAGACAGAGTAGCTCTAGGACTGAAACAGCAGGGTGACGCTATAAAAGAACAAGTTGCTTCACCAGCTGTGAAGCATAAGGCTCAAAGGGTTTATAAAGAACACTGTGTGGCTCTAAATCCTCTCTTTCGTATCCACTGCCCTTTACAACCCTCACAGGCATGGTTGTGTGCAGTATGAGGATGCTCATCATCATGAAAGGACCATAAAAAAAAAAACACCCAACTTTGTGAAATGAGTATTTGCTATGGTAAATCTGGCAGAAACTGAAATTGCCACTTCATTGTTTGATTGTTTTCCTCTGGCTTACAGTCAATACAGAATGGGTATCTGATCGCTTGAAGGTCACTGTTGAAAAGATACAGGAAGTTTACATGGGAGGAAGTGGAAAAAAAAGCCAAGCACCTGGAAAACACTTCATTGCTTCTTTTATTTAGATGCACCCACAGTACAGAGCCTCTAGAGCATGTGCAGAAGAGGAAGATCACACATTTATAGCTGGGAGCACCACTGAGTTTGTTTCTTTGATGCCATTTTTGAGTAAGTAAACTATTTCCAAAGAATTACATTTGAATCAAGAACTTAAGACCTGCTTGTACTTTATCCAGCAGTGGAGTTTATTTTCCTTTCACTATCACTTCGATGTAAAGTAGAAGACATTTTCAGAGTCTGGTTGGACCAGTCTATGTATTTTCATATGCACCTTTTAATTTATATAAAAAAGGTTTCATTCCCCCCCTAACCACAGATAAATGCATCTAAATTTAAAACCAGTACTCGACCAGAGCATTCCTGCGGGGAAAAACGAACTTTTGCTGCCCTCTCCTGCTTAAACAATGAAATGCTAAAATATTAAGATCTATGAATCTAATGCTAACCTTGAACGAAAAGCATGACAGGTCATTCGCTATACTAGAATCAAAAATAGGACAACAACAAGAAATGTATTAGTACTATTTATATTTGAAAACTCCTCATTGTTACATGAGGTTATGAATACAACATATTTACAGTAAGTGATCCAAGTAACAAAAAGTTATATTCAGAGAAGTCATGATAAAACTGTGTTTGCTTCTGTGGATGGGAAGCAACACTTGGGTAAGTTTTCAATCAGAATTAGTTTCGTTCTGTTTCAAAATACTGTTTCGTAGACTTCAAAACAAAAAAGCTGGGCTATACAAAATCTGCTCAGATAGCAACTAGCAAAACTAATCCATGGCTCACTCCAGAACTACTAAAGGAAGAGGGTGAACCAAAACAAAAAAGACATCTAAATAAACACATTCTTCAGTCTTGAGCATTGTCACCTTTGTCTTGTTTTAGGGCAACTGCTTCGGGATGGTATTGTAGCACAGTTAAGGGAACAGGCCATCTTTATTTTCCAAGACAGAAATAAAAGAAAATTATTTCAGTTTTACTTGAGAGAGAGAAAAAACTTGTCCTTCCCCCTCCTCAAAATGAAAGTTTTTAGAACTCCTAATGTATTCTCCTTTCCACAGAGAGAGCCTGAGGCTGTACTTAATGCACTTACAATGCAAGTACAGCTGCTATATTTCTTACTCCAGTAATTCTTGGCTCTGACACCCTAAATTTTCCCATTTATAGGAGGAAATAAAAAAAAATACATTAAATCCTTTTCTTTATGCTAACAAAACCAAGATTAAATTTACTATAACCCTTTTAGTGAACACTCCAATGGCATTAGAATACTTTTATTTAAAGCATTCCAACCTTTGGAAGACACACAAAAAAACCACTCAAAAGCAAGGAAAGAAAAACAATAATGGAGACTTGCAACATAAAGAAAGCAATATGCGCTCAATTTAAAGTAGAAGAGAGGAACTTTACTTTTACAGTTGGTATATCCCCATGACCTGATGCAATGCCCTAGCACTGAAAATGCAGCTCTTTCCTTTTACCAGAGAGCATTCAATTCTTTCTCCTGAAACCAATATGGTACAGGACACGAGTGACCACCCAACAACCACCACATGAGCAGTTAATAAAAACATTTACACAAATAAAGGTAGCTTCTGGAACTCAAGAAGCAAATGAAAGCATAATTAAATACACACTGATCACACTTGGGCCCACAAACTGCCGCCTTCTTTGCCTACAACTCCAATTGATGGGAGCATTGTAGAGTGGCAGGACATTGCATTTGGATTGTGGCAAACAGTGGATCCCGGAGGTGAGGTCGTATCAGTGTGGCAAGTGCTTCTTCATGTACATCATACAGTGCAACCTAGTGTCTTATCAGACTTTTAGACTTTAGTGACTAGTATCACATCGTCTCATTCACTTTAAAGAAACGTCCCTTCTTGGAAGTGACAAATCATCTATAAACTTTAGGTACTTCCCACCACATCAGAGGTAACATTAGAGGTAACAAAATATTGCAACCCATCAGGTTCTCATCAGTTTTGCATGATTAATACCAGAATGTCACGTCAAAACCAAAAACAGTTATGAACAAACAACACTCACCTAAACTCTTAAGTACAGGACAAGGTGCTTTTTCTAATTTCACATTGCTGTGTTCTACTCCACCAGGTGGAAAACATTAATCTTTTTTCCTCCATTCTATCTCAGTTTTTCACAAGTGAACATTAGTCTTTGAGCATGAGTTTGGGTCCACCCCTCTTGTAAAGCATGATCATTTCACACAGAAATCACACTGTCAAGTATTTTTTTGGTAACAGAAATAAAAGACTGTCAAAATTAATGGGCTAAGGGACACGATTTGTTATAAATTTATTTAATCTTCAGTATTTCAGCTTGCACCTTTGCTTCGGCACTTTAAAATAAAATGTTTCAACTATGACAGTAACTGCCTAATTTACATTGCGTCCCAGTCAACGTTCTTAAAAGAAGCTTGCACTAATCCCACTAAACCATGTTGTGTTTGGTGTTGCATATGACTAGTTCCACTTTTTTTTCCAGAATTAACAGTGTCAAGTTTTTACAAAATTGCTGAGTTTACAACATTTGTGTGCGCAGACCCGGGAATACAAACCATGACATGATAATCCTGAAACAGTCAGTAGTCTAGGAGGGAATTCTTTTTTATCTCTTTTCCATGCCTGAAAACAAGAAAACTTCAAATCCTACTGTATATTTAAATGGTAGGAAGAAAAATATACAAGCTTGTATTTATAATGTATTTCTATCAATGGCAACAGGTCATAAATTCATGTTTGCAACTATCACAAAGACTCAAGAACACCAATTCAGTTTTATACTGTAAATACTGCTGGATTGATGGTTTAGGATTATCAATTCATTGTTGTCATATGTCTATAACAGTTCAAAAGCATCCTGGAGAAAAATCCTGAAACACATACCTTTTGGTATATAATAATGCAACTGCATTAGCTAAATATATACTGTACATAAGTCTTATCAGCATTTTACCTACCAAAGATGTAAGATTCCACTTTCAGATACAAAGCAGATAGCCAATAATGTATACTTATAATACAGCCCTCTTCGTTTTTGTATTTTTTCTTTCATTTTAAACAATTTGGTCACAATGCACCTTTGATATAAAAGCATTTTAAACTTTATTATTAATACTCAGAACATTAGGATTTCCAGAATTTTTTTCAGTAGCATTTGTAGAACCAGTTTTGGTAACAAATACAGTAGTTAGGAATGAGCATCCAGATGAGAATGCAGACGTATATTATCCAGAAACCTTTCCAGCTAAGACCATAGGGCTGGTACTGTGATGAATAATAGTACTAGAACCACAAAAACACTATAGTATGTTTCTTAGAGGCTACATCCTCTTTTGCTGGAACACTTTATAAATATATATTAAAAAGTAAGGCAACAACTCCAAACAGTCCAAACTGCTATCTCAACTCGATTTCCAATTAGATCCATGACCACTGGAAACTAATTTCATGCTCACACTGTTTAGCATTTGTCTTTATTCTTTCAAAATGGTCCAATAAAAGCATACTGTAATAATTTAGCAATTAGTATTTCTAAAACAACTCTGGTATGCATGTCCAATGCCACATCACTAATACTGGTTAGGTACCAAAGTCCAGGGTGTTACCACTGCCGTTTTTTAAAGGATTGTGGACACTAATTTGGATTTGCAATAAATAGGTGCACAAATCCAAAGCTCCCTTTCCTACTAATGTTTACCACCTACTTGTTTTTTTAACTCCTAATGTTCAAATTAAGGAAGCACCAGAGACAGTCTGGTACTAAAAAAAATGCTCACACCAGTAAACAAAACTTTTATTCAAGACCCATGTTTTTCATGGCCCTGATCTGAATGGACATTCAACTTATGAAGATGTGCAAAAGGAAAAAAAAAATCAAATTACAGTAAAGTTATCCAGAGAAGGAGGATGTTACACAAACTCATAAGGAAATGACAGTCTTTTTTCTTTTACTATAAATACACTTAACAGTTTAGCAGAAAGACAAGCTAAATTTTAAGATTGTTCACATTTGAAAGTTGTATTATACTCTCTGCTAATGATAAATAAGGAACAGGTCCTGACAATGGAATTTGACATCGCAATTTTCATCAACAGATCTTTGAAGACTGGTTTTAAAGAAGGGTTAAAACAATGACTATGTTTGCAAAGTTCTGAGAAGTCCATCTGCTGTCCAAACTTTGGATTAAAGTCCTTATTTTTTTCCTTTACTTAGAGACAGGTATATACAGTGCTGTTGTAATAATGAAACAAATGTGAAATCTACTGTAAAGTTGCACAATACAGAAAACTGTTGCTCCATCTTCTACTACATAAATGTGTGACTCCACAGGTTAATAATGCTGTTTTGTTTTTTTTTTGTTAAGTTGGAATTATTCCATCACGTCTAAGACCTCTCTTTAATTCCAAATCCTCCAGTTTTTTCCATAGTTCTTCACGTTCTTTCTCTTTCTTCTTCTCACTGACAGATGAAATAAAACAAAAAAGTTAGCAGGAGAGAATACTGTAGAATATTTAAGTTAAAAATATCTATAGCTGACACGAATTAGCAGCACTGATTTTGTTAAACATAACTGCAATTTTCCTAACATGTATTTAAGTTGCTAAAAAATTTTGTTACCTATGTAAGTATCACTGAACAAAGCAATACGAAAAGAATATGAAACATAAGCTGACTTGAAGTGACAGTATGCACTGACACTAATTTGTAATGCAGAAGAAAATGGGCTTTTATTATGGAATATTTAAAAATATTTAGTATATTATGGAACAAAGATATCACAATTACAAAAATTAATATTTCAGGACTGGCTTGCATTTAATTATTTTCAAGATAACCTTTAAGAAAGGTATTTTTTAATCTTATAAATAGCAGTCACTTTCTGGAACAAGCATTCCCTTATTCTTTTGGAATCACTGTTTTAAATCACATCGACTGATGGCTTTCATATCACTCAGGTAGCAGTCAAGGAAAAGTTCAAGCTACAAGATGTGGCTTTCAGTACAAATTCCTACAAGATCTATTTAGCGTTTGCTTTAACAACAAACTTTAATAGCTAACCTAACATTTACTTTACCTGCATTATTTACTTTCTTAAACTTCCTGTCCCTGCCATGGCTTACTTTGAATAAATCTCCTTGATACTGCAAGGCACAAAATCCTTTCAATTTCTACTACATCACCTAGTAGGTTCAGATGAAATGGAAATCTCAACAATTACAGACACATTCTCTGCCAGCCACATTAAAGAATCCTTGAAAAATACTTCAGTAGATTAGAAGCATCCCTACACATCTTGATTCAGTCAAAATGCCAATATCTGGCTCATTTATTTGAAATTTTTATTTCCCAAGTGTATTTTAAACATATAAAAATACAATCACCTTTCAGGTAAATGTCTGAAGAATGTTAAACGGAAAAAGGAAAAAAAAAAAAAAAACAGGCCCACTGTCACTAAAAAGTATTTCAACTTAAATAAAAGAGTAAGTGAAATAGCCTGACATTTTCAGGCTACTTCCCAATATTTATCTTCTAAGCACTATGAAATATATGCCTGCTTACCTAAAAGACTGTTAGAGGATGATCACCGTATTCAACTTATCTATTTGACCTATCAAAGTCATTAATATCTAACATATTTCTCCTCGTTTTAAGTCGTATCAAGTTACCCTTCTGAAATGCAGTCCTATTAAGATGCTGAAGATTTTCTGTAAACATTAAGGCTTCACTTGTTTTTAAATGTTAAGTAGTAAATAAAAATGATGAAATGGTTTCCATCAGCCTTGACAGGAGCTACAATACCAGTAGGTGCAAGGAAAATTCTTTGAGCAGTTCAGACAGTAAGCCTCACTCCTTATCCAGACATGGGACATACTAGTATAGTGTCTGGTCCTGTTAAGAGCAGAGTTCCCCATCTAAAGGGTCAAAGTGCAATCTCAAATTGATATGTCACTGAGCTCCCTCAGTAAATGGGTAGATTAGATGACTGGCCCCAAGATTCTCTGCCTTTTCTGCTAGACAACTATGCAGCATTGTCTCAACTGCACTAACAAATTGAGCCTTATTTATCCGCACCTATCAGGAATTGATCTGGCACCTTAGCTCAAATACATATCCATGTCTCTAAAATTAAAATATTGTACTAATGGACTACCTACTAAGTGTAAATTTTTGCATGTGTGTATAAAACTTTGTATTTTACAAAAATGAAGCAGAACGAAAGGACAGTGTGACTCCAGTCACACAATTCAAAAAACATGGCCTCCAAGACTATAGAGACAATGCTAACAAGTTCAAATGGCACACAGTACCCTTTGCTTTGCTTGGGAGAACTCTGAGTCACAGAAAAGGTATGACTTAAACAAAACTGCAAACTGCTCAGAGTTCCTCAAGTTTCCTCATTTTTTTCACCTGATGCTTTGGGTAAGCTAAAACTTTTGAGAAAAGATGCTGCTCCTTAATTGGAAAATGAAGATTAAGAAAAACGGGAGAAAAGACAAAAAGCACTTTACTAACATGGAACTAATGTATATATGATTGGTGTATCTAAGGGATCCTGCATGCTAGAAGACTCCAATATAGAGAGACCCACAAATAAGAAATGAAAGGGTTGAGAGATGCCTTTGTGCTTTAAGACTGTATCTAGCCTAATGGACAGTAGTTCGGCAAATCAAATCTTAGGATGTGCCCCTCATGTTGCCAAACCTCAGTGTAACTTTTTTAAAAGTCTTCAAGCAAAGTGTTAGCTTTAAACCCTTGTTTTTCTTTTACTATTGAAGATCTTGATACACTCAAGCCGTTTGGAATGGGGAGTCAAAAGGAACTCTATGAGGAATGCAACTTCCAAGCAATGCAATGAATACTGCATTTCATAAGGGGTGAAGAACAAGCTGTATATGATGTTATATTGCATCTTTCAAGGAGAAGGCTGAAGAGCATGTAAAGGGAAAAATGAGGCATTGTGCCTATTATGTGTGAGATTATGCAGTTGCACCTGAGTGTGAGGGAAAAACTAAACAGCAGCCCTTACGCACAGCTGACAAGAAAAGCTTTAAAAAGTTACCGCTGACGATCTGACTTGTAAGTGGCTGTCAGCTCATCAAACATGGTGCTGTTCATTTCCATAAATGCCTTCAACACATTGTAGACTAAAGCCACAATAGCCCTGTGAAACATCAAAACAGAAAAAAGAAAGGAGTCTATTAGTTTCAGATGAAATCAAATGTGAAATAAAAGCGCCTCCTCTTACTGGCATTGCTGCAACCAGTTTTCCTCTTGCAAGTGGGATAATGTAAATTCTTTAATTTCAGTGAAACTACTTTTGATTAACATACTTAAAGGCACGAATCAGCTTTTATGTCTCTATTGACTTCTTCAATGGAGCAACCCAAAACTCTAGGGTAAAAGGTAACAACAGAAAGCTATTACATGTATCTACAGACTCTTCCCCTCATGCTGTGGAACAATTCTGAATTTATCTCCAGGGATTCAAATCATCAATGCTGCCAGAAAGAATAGAATTTAAACATGAAATGGGAATGATTCATATTTCCTTATGATTTTTCTATGAAGCTGAACATTCAGTGCATCTGTGCAAAATAAAGCTGTATTTCAAGCATGATTTCCTTGTACTCAGATATTTCACATTCATTTTGACATTGATATTGCAAAAAACCCTCCAAAAAAACCCCACAGATCCTTGCAGTACCTGTGTAAAACTATGTGTTTATATATAAATACACATATAAATTATGTTTTCATTGATATACAAAATATATATATATCTATCTGTCTCTAGATAACCTCTGCTTATTTTGCATATTTCTGTTACTAACCCTACACAAGAGCCAGTACACTGCTGCTCATCTGAATCCAAGTTGCTTAATTGCATAAAACATTAACAGGCATGATCTGTTCACACAAGAAGAAATGAGGTCTAATCATAATTTCACAAAGGCTTCAAAGGCATTCTGTCCCAAAAGGTTCCAAAAACGGAGATACATTTTACGCTTTTATACCATTTGACTGGATAACTAACCTAGAATATACTAGAATTTCCAAATTCAGATGGATCTGCCAATCATCTGATTATCTAGAGGTCAAAATTGCTTTCTGGCAGAGTTGAAGATAAAGAAACAGCAAAGCAACTGAAAAGGGAGAAGGAAAAGAGACAAATCTAAAAACCTCTTGAAGAATTTTGAATAAATTATCAATCAAGAGATCCTAGTTCCCGATCCACTGCTATTCAGATATGGGGCTGCTTAAGAAACAGCTTAGAAGACTGTGAATTAGCCAGGAGACAGTGAATCACCATTACAGGTGCTGGAAACCCTTGGAACTAACTATAAGGCCAGTAGATTCTGTGCCATTTCCCTTGCACCCTGTGTATCATTCACTTCTTTCAATAAACTTTCATTTTTGTTGCCTACATTTAAAAATAATATTACAAATATAAAAATTCTTTAAATACCTTCTTTATTTTACATGTATCTTAACCTGACTTGCGTGTCAATGGTACAAAATTCCTGCGGGTATGAAAAACTCTGCAAACTGAGATAACTGGAATATTCTCATTACCAGAAGCATCTCAGTGCTCAGTATAAAGGGTTAGGCAGGCATACAGGCAGGTTGGAGAATGGTGATACAGTAATGCCATGAAAAGTATCCTTTTGTGATCAGCATTATTTAAAGTTTTCCACTAGTATTAGATTCATCATTCATTCTCACAAATTTGAGAGTTTGGAGAGATACAGAACAGAAAAACTAATGTTTGAAAAGATAAAATAAGCTACAAATACTTTACAGTAAGGTCTTAAAGCCACTGGGACTTGAATATAGCATAGCTCATTAAAAATACTGGTTTTATCTTGACTTCAAAAAACTTCTCAACTATAGAATACGTAGCATCCAAGTATAATAGAATTTTTCATTAAAATACTTTTTACTAGGTCATTCAGTTTAAAAATAAAAATGCCAAATTAAGAGGATATCAATACAAATCAACTGCTCTATTATTGTGTGTAACAGAGACCAGCTGTGTTTGAGTCAATTCAGAAAAAAGGAACCCAGCCCAATGTCTATAGGCTTCATAAGACATTTAGAAAAATGCCAGTACCAGAGGTCTACCAGAGGTGTCAGTATCATCCATGATACAGCCACAAAGCTTTATTAATGTCAAGCAACATTCTTCTAGACAAGTTACAATCAGGCTTAACATGTTAACCAGTTTATAAAAAACTGTGTAGGAGAAAAGCTTGATGAGCAACACTTTTTCTTCAATAACAACCTAACATCTAATTTCTCTTTTTTCCAACTTGTAAGAAAGTCTGGTTTTATCTCACAAGGTACTGATTTTTGTACACATACCAGATAATTAAAACTATTTTGAGATAAACTCAAGTAAAGACTAATTTATCCTAGAATTAACAGAGCTGCAGCTGTTTATGCCAGCTTTGAATCTGGATCTCTCCTGTTCTGATGTTCTCCAGCAGACGTTTCCCACATTTATCAGTGGCATGTCAAATGGTAAGATAAAGTATAATGACAAAAGACTTACGGATTCCAGTGCTCTTTAGAAATCCTATAAAGGCTGGAAAACATGATGGGAAGTATAACGTTTGAATTCTCCTCTATCAAACTCATGATGTATTCATTATTCCAATAATACAGTGCTCTTTCGGCCACCTTTGAGTCAAAGGAATAAATATTAACAGGAATTCAGATAGCTATAATTTTGCAATTTTCTCAAGGAAAAATAAATCACAGAGAAATTTTATGAAGATGTTTTAACAGGATTCATTAACTCTGGAATTCAAACTCTACTTTAATCAGTAGCATAACATGCACTAATGGAATTAAGTTTTTATCCTCTTAATTCAATTCACACAGCATCCACTCTCTCTTTTCCCTGAGTATGGTATGTTGTTACTCACTGAGGACCAGGTGTAGACAGTGCATTAATGATGCAGCTGTGGAGGGGAAGGGAGAGCAGACAGACTTTCCATCGCCCCTTTCCCTCAATCCTGTGACTGCAGTCAGAAGGAAGAGAGCTGTGCTGGAATACCAGGGGAAGGAGAAGGGAAAGGCCCAGTAGCTGAGCTCAGTGAGGGAGGAGAGATCTTAAATGTGGGGAAGGTACCAATGATAATAATCACTTTGGGGAGGAGCTGGGTGGGTGGGAAGCGTTGTCTCAGGAGTGAAAACAGTGATCTAAATTATGCTAAATACAAATGTAGTCGGAGAAAGAGATGAAAACAGACACATCTGCCTTTGAGACAGGATAGGTCACCTAGCTTAATACGAAGGCACTACAGGTCATATATCCTACCTCCTTCTTCACATATGATTCAATTTAAATCCTATTCATTCCCCTCCTTTCTGTTATGCAACATGAACAGGCTATGGGTTCTATCATCTCTAACCAGACAGCTCCTTACAGAAGGAAGTAAGTAGAAAAACAAGAAAGGTGCACAATACTGCGTTAAAAAAGGAGCAAATACGTCCTACGTGGTCTATCAGACCCAAGGCCATATGGTGAGTACACATCACCTACAGTCAGAAGGGCTCAAAGTCTGCTTGGATACAGTTAAAGGCCTTTACATGGCTCAAAACAGCAAGTTCTGTGCCATAACCCCAGATATACCTAGCAAGTTATTCCTGGAGCTCAGAACTAAACTTCCACTGCAACATAACCTCTTCCGTAGAGATCCAGAAGGCAAGTATTCAAAACAATGTAACATTAAATTATATATACATTTAGAGGGGTGTCATGTTTGAAACTGAGACAATACATTCCTACTCAAACAATAGCCTCTATGGCTGACCTGAAAATGAGGGCTAGAGACACACTTGGCAATTTGTTTAAACAAGGGCTCCTGGATTTTGACAAATTGTGATGGTTCAATTACATCCAAGATTTCCTCCAGCTCTCCAAGGAACATGACCTAAAGACAAGGAAGAAAGAACTGAGTACAAAACCTTTGAATCATCTTGATTAGCAAAATGCTGATAACTCTCAAATTCTACTTCAGGGAGAAATGGAGGCCACACTAGCTCAGCAAGACCCTCTCTCAGAAAACATGATCAGTTCTACCTTTAACAGCTTCTAGATTCAGTCTCATAAAAGAATGAAGATGCTAGACAACAAAATATCTTTAATCCTCCTTGGAAAAATACTATCCTCACATATAAACAGTTCCAAATCTAACAGAATTTACCAATCTATCCTCATCTTTACATTCTCCTTCAGAAACAAAAAAATTCTCTGCAAAAGAACCAGTGTTTCTTTCGTTAATAGTTAGGTCTGTGAATAGCCAAACATGGTTATCAAACTTCACAGTTAAAACTGTCAAAAAACCCCCCACAATTCAAGTATGGAAAATCACCTACAAGAATTAATACCAGGATCCACCACAGCATCTGCTATCTACCTGGAAATATCTAAAGATTGCCTGCCTACTATATTGTAGAACAAAATAATAGTTGTGTTTTGCTGATACAAATAATATACACCCTTAACCCTTTTGTTAAGGGTGGTGAGGCACTGGAATTGGTTTCCCAAGGAAACTGTGAATGCTCCATCCCTGGCAGTGTTCAAGTCCAGGCTGGACATAGCCTTGGGTGGCATGGTTTAGTGGGAGGTGTCCCTGCCCATGGCAGGGGGGTTGGAACTAGATGATCTTAAGGTCTTTTCCAGCTGTAACTATTCTATGATTCTATAATACTAGAATATTACTTACCTCTTTCTGACTGCAGGTTTTAGGCCAGAATTTCATTAAACCTCTAATGACCTAAATTAAAGGGAAAAAAAGTTAGACTTTTTTTTCTTTTCTCTCAACAGCGTAAGCCATTTATGATGCAAAGAAAAAAAAAAAAGTAATATTTACTGGTTCTGTGAGTGAAGGGTCTTTCTCCAGAAACTGTACTATGCAATACGCCAGCTGTGAAGCAGTAAAGATTTAAGAAAATGCAGTTAGAACATTTCTATAAAGAAAGCACAACAAAACAATTATTTTTAAAAGAGGGACTCAGGACAAGATGCTACACAGCTTTCTCCAATTGCATCCAATTTTAAACTGAGATGCGTGGTTTACACTGTGCAAATCCACCCAAAGATCAGTTCGTAAGAAACAATGGAACACATTACAAAAAAAAAAAATAAATTAGGGTGACAAAAGTAGCATATACAACAACAGTCAGAGCAGCTTAGAATTCTAAACACAGTCATACAACCAATGTGTTCAAGCTCCTGTTACTCTCTATCTTTTTACACACTTTATACATCAGCAAAATCATGAAAACTCTCGGCAAGATGAGCTGAGACAGCCAAAAACTGGAATAATATATTTGGAAAGTACAGCTTTACCAGCACTACCTGAAAATCAGAGAAAAAGGCAACAGGTATTACAGTAACACTTAGAAGAAAAACTACATCATGAAAGCTGGATGTATAAAAAGATACATGAGAGCATAAATACAGTATTAAGAAACAGGTGAGCAAGAATGTTAAAGATTATGCAAAAATGTGGGTATTGGTATTCAGAAAGTTGCCAGGGTGAAGAACAGCCTTGACAGCACAAGACTAAGAAAACCCAAATATCCTCTTGGGAGAGGAATGGGAAAGGCAAACTTATGAGAAAGCATCAAAGAGACATCTAAAGAGTTTATTAAGCAAAATCCGCAAAATATTACCAATTTCTGTTATGCTTCTAATTATCTAATCAGAAGCAAGACATGTATCATACAAAATACATTAAATGAAATGGAAAAAGAAAAAATCTATCATTTTTCTACATTTCAAAACTTACCCCCCATCTTTTACGAAACATGCAATTTGATTTCTAAAGTAACCTTAAAAAAAGGTATCATCCTGTATCACCCCACTGAGCAGAAAAGATTTGTATTAATTTCTACCTGTGCATGGAAGAGTGATAAACTCCTGACAGTATGTAAAGGGATCAGCACCTTCACCAGAAACTGTTTATGCTCTGCCTTAAGAGGTAAAGCAAACCCATTGATAATACTGGAAATTAGAACAGAAATATTTGTTAGTGTTATCATCACAGAAAACATTCTTGAAGTCTGAACAAGCACTTCATGGATTCAAATAATTTAGCAGTCAGCACCTGTTTGCAAATAGCAGGCATCTGCCATTTGTAAACAGGTGCTGACTTTTGTCCTGCTTTATATTAGCAGTGCAATACATATCTAGGTAGCAATTCAGCTCTGACTTAGGAATAATCATATAAACAGCTGCACAAACCTGTTGCCAAACAGATAAGACCTTGTCTATGTGGTTTGTAAATTCTTGTAAGCAAGATGTTCTGGAGCAATTAATTTAGAAAAGTAGATTTCCTTAAAATATTCGCACTGTTAGTGTCCTCAAAATAATGTAATTATTTCTACAGCATGTAAGGATGAAGTGCACAAAATTTAACACACACACACACACACACACACACACACACACACAGAAAGTCAATCCAATACCTTTGGCTCTAACTTGCATCCAGTTACATATTCTTGGCAAAGACATGAGAGATTTGCACATGGGCATAAAGATGAGCATGTGCACACACCTGTTTTCAGAATCAGGGCTTATAGTAATACTTTTCACAAATTTGACACTATTCCGATGTGTCCAGAAGGGAAGTTTGAGATAGGTAACAAATAAAGACTATTTTACCTTCCTAAAATTTCCAACAGTTCAGCTACGCCATTGAAGTGTTCAGTTTCATAAACAAATCTGAAAAAAAAAAAAGTTAAATATGAGTAATATATCGGTTTCCTAAAGCGTTCATAAGCAAAACGTACCTTCTGCCACAACTCACCGTAGAAAAATATTATTAATCTGTTTTCGGATAAATGCTCTAAGACCCAGAAACTTGCCATAAATTCTGTGCAAGACTGTTTTCAGGTAGTCTCGTTCTCGAGGATCTTCGCTGTCAAACAGCTCCAACAGCTGTGTTTAAAGGAAAAAGAGAACTGAAGCAGTAGATATTTGACAAGTATGAAACTTCTATATAAAAGACAAATTACATATTCATGTGTGTAAAAATGCAGTATCAGTTACCCATGGTGTAGAAATATTAAAAAAAATCTATATTAAAAAAAATCTGTAGTTGTAACCCCACTACATCACCAAGAAACTCAGTTTATTGATTTCCACTTCTGGCATAACAAAACTTTGGCAACCTCAAACAACTAATAAACTTTTGATTAACTGGCTCCAAAATGCTGCCTTCATTCTCCTTCTCCAAATAAATGAATTCTTAGATGTTGTCATATCTACAAAATAGTACAGTCTACCGCTTACCAAGCACCACTCCCTCAGTCGGCAGAACTAAAAGATCCTCATTTGGTCTTATTTGTTCCCAAAACCTTGTGTCAAGGTCACATTTTTGTAATTGCTTGCAATTTATATTGTGAGTTCTTAAGCCTTCCTAGTGATTGCATGGCCTTCACACTGTGGAAAGGCTCAACAGTGAAGTTTATGCCAGCACTGGATCTGCGGTTACACTATCTCCACCAATCAACAGAAATCAAAGCATCAGGTGGAATTAATCCTCCATGTTGAACAAAATGGTAACTTCAATATCCAGTTTAAACAAACAAACGAACCCCAACAACAGAAACCTACCTTTACTAAGTAACTTGTAAGTAACATTTTAAAACAGCAGAATGATTTATGTGGTATTTGGTCAAAAAGGAACACCATCCAGCGTCTTTTACTGTACAAAATACACCCTAAACCACTGACACCTGAAGTAGAATCTAAGAATTAAGGCATGAAATGAGCAGCAGGCATATCACCTGCAGATCTTTCTTCTATTCCCCTTGAATCCCCTAACACAAAAGTATGAGCTTCTCCTTAGCCCTTCTTCCCCTTGCCACCACAGCATTGGCTACTCTGGCAGACAGCTGGAATGAGTTACAAAGTAAACTTTATTTAAAAAACAAAATCAAACAAGAAAACACAAAAACCAACCACCACCTTCCTAGTGCACAGAAAAAAAAGGTAAGTTTAAGGTAGCAACAATGAGCAACCACTGATTTGCATGAAAAAGAAATTAACTGTCAACCAATACCTGTCTTGCAAGAGAAATTAAGAGTTTGTCAAAGAGTCTGACAAATGTGTAAGATGCTATCAGAAGATTATTACAGGAGTGGTAGAAAACAGTATTATCTCGGATTCACAGATGGATACTGACATATGTATAAGTACATATGGCAGTGTATGTATACTACCTGATCTCTGTTAAACTGCTACACAACTTTGAGAAGGTAAAAATGAAAAGACAGAAAAATATTATTAAAATACGCTGTCTGGCATTTTGCTTTCTAATATCCAGATTTAGGACTGACATATGCATCCTTCCACACCGTTTTGTTTTTTCTGTAGCTTGTAATAAGATCTCACTATCTTTTCCTTGCAGTAAGAATCTGTGGTGGGAATTTCATGAAGGAACAATGAGGTATGTCAGCTGCCCTCCAGAGGTTATAAACATATTACTTTGTTCAATTAGTTCTACAGTTAAATAAATAAACAGTCACCTCATTCTTCCCCAAATAGTAAATTTCACCCAAATGCAGCAAACAGCTGGAAACACTTCTGCTTTTAATTTTCTTATTGGACTGCTTTTAGGAGCAAAGTATTTATATTTCCAGTTCTCTCACACAGATCCTCTATGGAAACATTGCTGAACTAAGACTCGGTCTCTCATTTAAAGAAGGGCAATTATTTTGCTACACCAAATTTGTTACCAGGTTTCAACAATAAAAGTCTTATTTTATGGATAAGCTGCAAGACTTTCGCAATTTACGTGACTGTTCTGACACTAAGCATACGTAGAGAAAGGAAATAAATTTTCCAAAATAGCAACCTACATAACACAGACACTTGTGGATATATTAGAATAGTATGTCTCTTAGCAACCACTGCTAACCATTTCAGACTGTATATACGCAGGCTTTGGAAATGAACAGTTAACATTGTTAAATACAGCATTTTATCAAAACATACAACTGAAATCCAGAAACACATCCATATTCAAAAAACAAGCGAATAAGAAAAAGTGTAAAAAATGCCCATTAAACTATAATTTTTTCATGTAGGCATTCTTATTGTTAAGAAATACTTCAATGAAGATCCTCACATTTTAAAAAAAAATAATTTTGAGAGAAAGTTGATTTCAGACTGTCAACACTTGTGTTGACATGAAACATCAAACATGCTTAATGTCCTTAAGTCTCTAACTGGTTTCCTATGTAAACGGTCCACAGTCACAGATTCTAAGGAATTGCTCTAGACACACAACAAATACAGTCAGAAGTGGAAGGACAAGCCGGTACTTACAGGCTGAAGACAAACACACACAGAGAGATGTATTTCCTTATGTGTGTCTATACGGCTCAACATTAACTTCTTACAGAAAAGAAGTGAATTTTAAATCGACACACTGTGCATAGCAATACGTAAAAATGATCACTTCACCATATGGCAAGAACTTAGGACTTCTTAGAATTCTTTTGAACTCTAAACTGTAATATCATGCATTTTCAGATATGATGGTTTTAAAATGTCATATTCCCCTCTTTCAGTAGATACCATTCTTTCACTTAACAGAGTCAATAAACACTAACAGGATTGAAAATAAAAAAGTAAAACCCTTGGTTTAGATCAATTCTACCGTTCCAAACTCTTAACATGTTCCAAACTCTTAACACCTTGAAAGGGCATGACTGGAATACCACCAGTCACGACCAAGTCCAGCAGCACATAACAAGAGCATCCAGGAATAATTTTCTCTCTAAGTGGAACACAAATATTTCTTCTAATGCTATCCTACTAAATAAAATAAAACCAGTCTGGAAAAAGCTGTAAAGACTGATTATCTCCCCATGCATATTCTTACATCTCCACCAGGTAACTATGATCAGACTGGCGTAGCCCTTTGTTCAAGTCAGCATTTAGATGAACAAAACGGGAACTCCACCACAGAGGCTTGATCTGGATGAAAAACGTTGTATTTAGAAAATGGATAAAACATAAATATCCTGTTGCTTCTGTAGGGTGAAGAAGGTCTGTAATATTAAGAAGGAAACTGAAATCTCCCCTTTGAATCTTTGAATTTCGGGACAGAAGTTGCTCTCTTTGCTATGGTTTTAGTTATCCACAAAAATAATACACATGGACAGGAAAAGCACTATTTTTATTGCCTGACCACTACAGGGAAAAACAAAAGCTGTAGGACAGAGTGGTAGAGAATGGTCTTTACAAATGCTGAGTGTCTCCTGCCACTTTTAGTTTGGCTTTTATTCAAGTCTCAGCCCACAAGGAAACTTCTTTTTCTGACTAAGTAGGAAACTTTCTAAATTTCCCCAATTTCAAAAGCAAGCTACAGACAGCATTACAGTTCTTTATGACTTTGCAGTTATACAAAAATTATGATGGGAACAGAGAACACAAGACAGGCCTATTCCTAAAAGCTGAAGACAAAAGTCGTATCTGTGGAATTTCCTGGCTCATCCCAGAAAACACCTTCCATCAGCCACCTCTGTTCTGTCTGTCAAAGCCTGAACAAAAATTCCTCCCCATAGAAGAGCAAGTACTGTAGTTTCAAGTGAAATAACAATGCATACAAGAAGCCTAGCTTGTACGAAAGGAGGAAGAAGAAGGGAAGAAGGTTAAATCTGAAACACAAAAACCCTGGCTACCAGCTGACCGAGTGACAGCACCCATCTCTTCCATTTAGCCATAACAATGGTAAACAAACTACAAAAATAAAGGTACACATTCTTTGCCAATGTTGTTTATTACTGATGCTACTTCTTCCATGCTTTTAATAGCACTTGGATTTACTTAGAGATTTACTTCCTCCCCAACCACTGTTTTCAGAACTGCACTGGGAATAGGTTTCTTGATGAACTTCTGTCCCTGCTGCTAGCTCACCAGCAGAGACAGAAGGGAGAAATACTCTCCCTTTCCAACAGAAATATTTTAACAGTATTAAGACACCTTAAAACAGGCATTTAAGTAGTCTTTCTTAAGATAGCAGCATTTTTGGACTACCTGATAGCAAACCTTTCATTTTTTCAACAATTACTGCTTCAGCTCCCTCTCATAACCAGTAAGTCAAATATTTTGATTAAGGTATCAAAACTGGATATAAACCATCCATTTGATATATCTATAGCAACAAGACTGACATATAAAGATACACGCACGTATTTCCCCTACCTCCATAGACTGAAAATTCTCACTGCATATGCTCGTTTAGCCTTTTTCTGTTGCAAACAAAATTACATTTTCAAATTGTAAACAAAATATTTTTAAAGACTTTTTTTTCAAAAGCAGAAAGAAGCCTTAAATTTAGAATAAATGTCAGCTTACCTGCAATACAAATTTCTGATCTATGTATTTTTTGGCAATGCTGGGCTGAAATTCTTGGCTTTCCAAAAATCGTATGAAAAACTCATATACAAGCTGCAAAAGAATAGAAAAAAATATTCCAAAGTTTAGTTTATGACTTGATTACTCCCTATATTTAAAAGTATTTCTCTAAATTCTTTTGCTAGAAGATAAAATGCTTATTTTTCCACAGAGCAAAAGGCTGAAAAAAATGAAAAAGGTTTTTCTCCTTTACCAAACTGCTATCTTAGAATTACAATTAATTATACGAGCTTTTAAAGTTAGGTTTGCTTATTTAAGTCCAGTCAAAGACATTTCATCACCAAGAACAGGCACTGCCATTTTGTAATGCTTATTATCATCTTGTAAAGCTTCTGAGAGTAATTGGAAAGCACATTTAAACTGTCCCCTGAATGGCTGAAGTCACATCAAATACAGACATTACAATTCTGAAAGGGCTGGGGAAACAGTTGGACATATTTCAATTAAATTAGAAACTGCTTAGAGTAGGTTTTATTACAACTTGAAACAAAGAAGAAGAATACAAACTGGAATTTATTCAGAAGTTCCTAACTTACTGTAAAGATTAGCCTCAGGCTGGAGAAAACCTGCTTACTTTCAAGCAATTCCATCTCTGCCTCAACTATTCAGCGGGACAGTAACAGACTTCCAATATAGTGGAGAAAAAGAAGAGTATGAAAACCAGGCAAAAAGGAAGGGAAGTGAAACAGAGACTGCTGTGGCCTTCTTGTTGAACATTTTTAAGAGAAGCAGCTATTTAAAACCTTTTCTTTTCTGACTTCACAGTATAAATATTGATACTGAAAGGAGAAAGGAAGCTAAAAACTACATTTTAAAATAATTTTGAACTTCTCTACGCTAACACCAATATGCTGAAATACTGTGGCTGCTTTATGTCGGTGTTTTCTGACTTCAGAAGAGGATGGGAAATCAAAAAGGGGGAGAGAGGTTTAGAAATATGATATGGAAAAAGTGACAGCTTACATAACTAATATTAAATCATCAGGAGATCGATTCCATCAACTCCTGACAAATACTGTGGTGCGTTTCTTTCTTCCTGACAAGGGTATATCATCCACCAGCTAAGAAATGCCATCATTTCCATGTAAATAATGACTTTTAAAATTACAGCACTACTGTCAATGAACATAAGATAGCAGATACATAGGCCTGTGCTGTTTCCAGGAAGGCAGAGCTCTTCAGAGCTGCCTTGAAGCTTTTAGGAGTATTTTTTTTTTTTTCTTAAATATGAGAGATAAAACCTACATTTCAACAAATTCTAAATTTGTAGCATAAAAGAGTGAAACAAACTGCTCACAGGCAAGGACTATGCATGCAACTCTCCCATAAAATCCTCATTTCAAGCTGAGATCAACTGCGCCCCTTTGCTCACAGAAACTTCCAGAGTCCACAAACTGTTACCTCTCAGGCAAACTTCTAAATTTACTAGTGGTGTAAGTCATTGCCCTGACTAACACAGATAGAATCTGCATCTGCATTTTCTATAAAGGATTTTACTGCATTAGCATCAGTGATTCTTCCTCCAAAATTGTTTATGGTCTTTGTTCAAAATACCTTACGCTGGCACTTGAGATACAGGGGAAGGGATGATACACAACAGTGAGCATGCATTCTGCTACAAACCCCAGAAGGCAAATCTTGATGAGGGAAGAGGAAGGAAGACTTAGATAAGTAGATTCTTGTTCATAGTTCTGATCACCTACCAACACCTGTGGACTTTCGTACGAAAATTACCCTCTGTAAAGCAAAACTGTGAGCGGTATCATCCCCACAATGCTCCTGCTGAAACTGCTGAAAGACATTTGTGCAATGGAACGGCTTGGAAAGCAGAACAGTTTTAGATCAGTGAAGGAAAACAAGAACACGAGTGGCATGATAATACAACTGTGAAAGAAAGCTTCAAATTTTGCAAATTTCATAAAGTACTCTCCCATCTTTGTAGGTACTATACTACAGCCATGAACAATATTAATAAATGTGTCTTATAGCCTAGTTCAGATTCACAGGGTAAAAAAGCAGCTGAGAAAATGAGATACATTAAGCAGTGATGAGCATTTCTGAGATAAATTATCAAAAACCTGTAAATGTGGCCACGATGCCTCCAAGGTGGGCTCATCTTCTTCCGGATCAAATTCATTGCTGTCACTAGGTGGGAGAGTTCTGAATATATTGCAAGATACCTGGAACGTGAAAAGAAAGAATTATGAGATCTGTTTTTCAAATAGGTACTAGATCTCAGGACTCTATGTCTGTACCTACTCCCTCCTCCATCACGTAAGCAGTGTTTCTTGTGCCTGCTATCTGACAAAGTTCTTCAGCAAAAGCACAGGTCTAAGGAACCTGACACTTTACAAACCTCCCAAAAGCCTTGCCCTTCTCCAGGTGTTTTTGTTTCTTCTTTCCACTACTATGCTGGCATTACCCAGTCTGCCACCATTTCTGTCTACCATGTTCCAGATGTGCCTACCAAGATGTCACTCCCAATCCTGTCAGGCACCAATGAGTTGAGAGCCATGACTGTTTAGGAGTTGCAGGAAATGCTATCAACACATATTTACAAGTGTTTTTGTACAAACTTGAGTTACTTCCTGTTACGCAGGGAAAACATTGATCATATTTGATTAAGGACTCATTTATCAGCACTTGTTAAGAATTGTGAGTGCTATTTACACATTATATGCCTGGACACCTCATGCCAAGTACAGAAATTAGTACTAAATAAAAGCAACAAATAGTATTTGCTCAACACTTAGCCAGCATTTTATTTCATAGTTGTTTCACTTTGCCTAATCTTATTTAGGTGGATTTTTATGAGATTGCTTGACTTTGTGAGGTTCGTGCTACCAGCAAAGGCCGAACCAGAGTGCTTTCTTGGGTTAAATATAGCGCTGAATGAAGCGTACAGCTTATTATGCAGCAAATGTGATAAACTGCAAACACGGTGTAGAGCCTTTTTTGCACTTTGAAGGTAATGTCGTGCCTTCTTTGCACTCTGCTATTGCATTTGACCCATCTCTAAGCTGTTAATCAAACAGCTGGGAAAAGCAGTATGTTATCTCCTAATCCTGTCTATACTTTGTTGCAGTTCAGACAAACTAAGCTATTTAAGAAACAAAGCTAGTATATTCTGCAACATCCTTATTTATTTTTCCAGCTTTTACTCCTGCAAATGTTTACAAGTTAGTCTGTAAAACATACTTTCAATATGCTGGCAACTTAGTAAGAAAAGACACTTTGAAGCCAAGAGTTTAAAAACAATTCAAACACTGGAAAAAAATGGATTGAAATAGAAAAAGTAAAGCCTTACAAGAAAATATTTTCAAGAAAACCAGAACAGATTCAGGTACTGCATAAACAGAGATGAAACAATAGAAAACTTGAGGAAAGTACATGTGGCGCATACCAGTGAGGGATATTCACTGAGCCCATGCAAAGGATAGAAGAAAAGTAAGGCAAACAAGTGAGCACAGGAAAAAGAAAACAAAACCAAACCCAACACGAAGGGGTCACATGGGGTTTCTGCTCAGACTTTTCCCTTCTTGCCACTAGAGGGTGTATTTCGCTACAGTTACAGTAAAACACACTTTCACAGAAGCCCCCACTGTGTACATATATCTCCTGTTTTCAAGTCACGTGGCTTTCAACCTTAACAGATAGAGCTCTTTTTATAGTCTGTGCTGATACTGAACTCTGCTTGCCCTGTGTGCATACCTGCCAAGTGACTACTAATATTTATAAGGAGATACTCTTTTCCTCCCTTCTCCATCCTCTTCCCCTGACTCATCCACTTCTCTCAAGAGCCCCTCATGAAAAGACTTGCAAGAGGAGAAGTCAAATAACTATTTCAGGAACACACATTCCTGAGCTCCTCCTTCTACTACATGACAGTTGCTCCTGTGTTAAGAGCACACAGCAAAACAGGGCAGATGGACCAAAGGATTATTCCCAAGTCAAAAAGGGAAAACATACCTATTAGTGCCTTGGATCTGAACATCTGGGATTCTGCAATACTTAACTGAAGCATTTTTGGTTAATGCTTCACATCCAAAAATCCTGGTCTTCCCAGGATTTGGACCAAAATCGGAAACTAGCAAACCAAAGGCATTCCACAGCTATTTTCTTTTTTCCCTGCTTAAAGCTACTTGAAACAAAAGAGAATTTTTTATGCAAATTTAACCATACATAAATTATTGAAACTTGTATCAACAGATCAGAGAAAATGTAAGTATTCGTCAGCTGTTGTGTTTAGAAACTTGAACAGATACTGAATTATGGCACAAGCAAATCCTGCAAGGAAAAGTGTCTACTTTCAGAATGAAAAGCTAAACTAAGACAAATTCCTGTAAGATTTAAATTAAGTCAAACCAAGCCTCAAACAGTTAGTGCCAGGGCCTTAACAGCATGACAGAAGTATGAAAGGCTCAGCAACAATACCTTAAGTGCCAGCAATGACACCTGAGTCTTGAGCTTGCAACAAAACCAGCATTTCTGGAGAGTGCCTATTAAAAAGAGGCCAGTCTAAAGCAGTTTTTTTGCATAAGAAAATTAACATGCAAGAGTAAATGAACAAAGCAGAATATGGTCCTAATGTACAGCTTGCTCTCTTTCATTTTCTTTTTTGCATTAAGAGAAAAGATAAGCTATATGAAACCAAAATGAAGACATTCTCCAGAGGAGAACAGACAGAACAGGTTATCTTTAAGTGATTTCCCCAGTTATCATAATTTAAAAAGATAATGTGTGTCATTACTGTTACATTAATCACCACAACACAGCATGATAGCTCATTTACATACAGTGTCAATTTTATAGCATGCTTATCTGAATCAGTAGCCTCTGGGTGGCTGACGTTATAAGCCTCTAAGGGAGAAGTGAAGGCAACAAGTTCTTCCATGCATGAACTGCCCAGCTGTACATTAGAGACTTTGACAGCCACCACACAAAGATGGGAATAAGCTACATCAAATCCAAAAGAATAATTTTTTCTCAGATGGGCATAAGGTAGCTATTTAGTACTTATCCCTGGGACCACTCAGCATGCCAAAATTCCTGCAGCTGGATAGCTAAATCATTTCTCTTCTGACCTCTGTTGGATCATCAAGCCAAAGGACATGCCTGCCAGCCAGCATATACAGTCACAGATGATTTGTCTCCCATAGCCAATACAAATGACTATTGATCATGCTGACTTCCATCTTCCACTGGTTAGGAACACCTCCAAGCCTGGATGCTATTTTTGTAAAGCAAACCAGAACTCTAACGTTGTAGAAAGTTGTATGATGACAGATCTCCTCTTACATCCTCTATTACTGTTCCTTTCAGAAGCAAACATCAAACCGTTGTAGAAAAGTACATCACTGCTCCCCTGGTATGCAGAATTTAAACACCCAAGTGCCAGAACAGTTTAACAGATCAGTAATATCTACCAATAGGAATTGAATCTAAAATTTCCATGATCAAGTCCAAAATGCCAAAATGACAGATTTTTAAATTCAAGATGCCAGAAGCCACTATGCTCCATGTCAGTGTGACAGCCAGGCACAACTCTGACCAGAAGAAAAATGAAACCGAGTTCTTCACTGCAAGGGTGGTACGGCACTGGCACAGGTTGCCCAGAAAAGATGTGGGTGTCCCATCTCCAAAAGTGTTCAAAGCCAGGCTGGACGGAGCTTTGAGCAACCAGGCCTAGTGGAAGGTGTCCCTGCTCATGGCAGGAGGGTTGGAACAAGATGAGATTTAAGGTCCCTTCCAACCCAAACCATTCTATAAAACCTTTTCCTGGCTATTACAAGTCAATGTTAATTCACTAAAAACAATCAAGACAGGGAAGGCTGCTCTGATACTCCCACAAAGAATGAGCTGCAAATTCTGAATAGATCTGATGACTAGTACCTGTCAATGCAGAACTATGAACAAACAGTTAAAGTAATGAGCTTCAGGAAAGCTTTGATTTTATCACTACATTTATATTTTTAATCGCTTTTAGGAAAGAAATACTAAAAAGCTTAAGTCTGAAGGCAGGAATAAATGTTTTGAGAAGTCCATTCTCTGTCCCTCACTGGAGTGGTAAGAAAATGACGATGCTCTAACAGAAACACTTCACAAATTTAATTTCAGCTCAGCACTCCTACTCTGTGCTGTTTGAAACCAAGATTTTCATCAGTAATAGTTTTCCTGAATGGAACCTGAAAATAAACATGCATGCAGGAAAGCTTAGTATATTAGCTATAAAAAAAACAGGGTAAGGGGTAAGTGCATAGCCAATTAGCTCACAGGAAACACCTGTTCTTCTATTATCAATATGTGGAACCATCTAAATAAACCATGTGTACATATGAAATTGAAACCAAGTATCTCTACACATGCAATGTTTTAACTACTATGCATATTAAAAACATACAGCAACATTAACATGTAATTAAGTCATAACATGAAGCCGTGCTAACTGGGAGACAACAATGGCCCATGGGACAGACACTAAACTTGTTCTTCAATGTATTTGTGTGTGATTTTTTTTAATACTGTTTATGGATTTACATATTTTAGAGCCTGAAATGACTACTGCAGTCACTCAGCTACAATGTCTCTATATAACCCATTGAATTCTTCCCAGAAGCTTGACTAAAGTACATCTTACAAAAGTAACACCTACTTTTCTCTTAAAAGATTATAAATGATTCCACCACTCTCCTAAAGTTTTACTACTAATCTAATGACAGTCTTCTTCAGATTTCAAGGCTGAATTTGCCCAATTCCCTGATGGTTCTTGTTAAACCACCAGATCTATTTCACATCTGCATATATGCAGTATATATCTATTTATATGTAGGTATTTTTATATAGACATAGCACTTCTTGACCTCTGTGCTGCTAAATGAAGAGCTAGAGCTTCTGAACCCAGGCAGTTGTTAGTTTCCTTGTTGGTTTATAATCCTGTGATTACTCTTGCTTCCTTCCTTTGAGCTCCCACCTGTGCACAGCAAGGGTACTGGGGTAGGTATAAAACACCAGACCCTCGCCCTCTTTTTTTCCTGCATGTTGCCATTTTTATTTAGCAACATTCATTCATTTGAACAGTGCACTGTACCAGAAACTCATATTAAGATACTCCTGATAGCAATCCACAATGCTCAGGTCCTTTTCTGCACCACTGCTTGCCTGAATACAGACTTTCCAGGCTTAGTATTATGAACCTTCTTTTTGCCCAGCAGCATTACTTCTGACTTGGCTGCACTAAATTAACTAGAATGGACTGCAAACACAGTCAACAATCCATATCACAGGGTGGAGGGAAAAAAGTCCTTTTCATCTTTTCTTGATCTTTAAGTCTTCCAAAGATTTAACCAATAACCTGCAAGAATTTAGCTCTTTTTCAGGATTCCTAAACTTGTCAGCTTACCAACACTGCTTCTGTGGTGGTAGCAGCTTCCATCCATACGGATGAGAAAGCAGCAAAATTGAGATCCTTAGAATTCTGTGGGCTGACAAGTGCAACAGAAGCAAGCCTGTAGAACAAAATTTCCGGTGCTCAGCTGCACGGTCTACAATACGAGTGTTTGGAGAGAGGAGTTTTCCTAGTGATCCCTTGCACTGAAGCCCATTAGCAAGTTGGAGAGCATTAGGTACACTCCTGGAGTAAACATTTTGTCCAAAATTAACTGAATTTTCAAACCCTAACATTTCTCTGTCACAAACATCCAAGTGGAGTGAGAACAAATGGGAGATCCACTTCAAGAGCACACTCAGGATCTGAGTTAGTAGAACCAGCACAGACCCATTCCCAGGCAGCACCCCTGGAAACTGCTGGAACTGGAGCTCTGAAATCCCATTGTGTCACCTAAACCTGCACTATAACAGGATACCCTACTAATAACAATCCTTTTCCTCACTACCTCCATGCAACTATAGTTTGAGATGATCCAGGGAACACTTTTTTAATGTGTCCCCAACTAATTCTATACAATGCAGTCTAAAAATTCACAGCAGAAACTCAAGCATCTTGGACAAATTAAAGCACAGTACCAGCAGAAGGAGCCCCTCACCTCTAGAGCAGGCATCGGATGAAGTAAAAGCCTGCCAATATCTGAACTTGAACTCCAGACAGCATTACAAAACTCACATGGTCTCAAACTTCAAACTGAAGAACAAACCAAACCAAACCCCAAGAAAACAATTCCACAGAAGATTCATACTGTGCTTATCTACAAACACAATTCTTGAAAGGTATTTTAGAAGATGACACAGCCAAAATGGGGGTGGAGATGTGCACTCCTTCAAAAAAACCCAAAAAAAACAAAACAAACACGCACCAAAAAAAAAAAAAAAAAAAAAAAAACAAAAACATCCCAAAAAAAAAAAAGAAAAAAACAGAGCAGTCAGCACAAGTACTTCTTGGAAATAGAAATAAGAAACTGTTTTTCCAGTTTATTTCTTTGTTTTAGACCTAGTAACTGTACTATTATGCAGATAAGGTCTGACGAATGAAAGGCCTATGTAACCAGCAGGAGGAATAATGGATATGGGTAAATGTAATTACATACTGTCGGGAAAAATTATTAGGGACAACTACTGCAAGAGGAGCTGCCTCCAACTGATTTTTTGAGAGGAGTACAAAACATCAGAGCCTCTTCTTGTAATAAGCATTGTGGGTTTTGTATAAACCAGGCGCATAAAGAATGTGAATAACACAATGCATCTAACAGAGGGATTTGTAAATAATGCCTAAAAGAAGCTAGACTCTTTTCCTGCTTCTATAGAATTGATAGCCCTCACATTAAAGAAACAAGAACAGAAATTAAAATATGATATGATGCTTTTCTTTTTTTTTCCCCCTAATTTCCATAGCATGCTTGCTCCATCATACTGCATCTAGATGACAATTTATAATCCAAGTCCATTTTGGGGTCAAAGGACATTGCATCTTCCTTTCAGCGTTTCATATGGTTTCAGAACAATCCATTCAGCTTCTACTGATTAGAGCTAAAAATGAATTCCTAAAATTTTACAGAATTCCTGACGTTATATAAAATTCATATTAGAAAAGAAACATTATTTGTAAATCCTTGTAAGACTGTAAGATCTCATTTATTTCCCTTAAACTGGAAATTACATTCAGCATTGTATTTTTAAATTTAATACAAAACTCAACAGGAACATATGCACATGGGTTTTGTTAAGTCAAACCGGTAAGTCTGAGTATAGGCATATTCGCAAAAAAATCTTAATCCACAAACATTTTAACATTGAAAACCCTATATAGGATGACCAGTTAGCAAGCAGGGTGTCATACTTAGTCGGAAGCTATAGCTAAAGCTGTAGAAAATTTAAAAATTCAAAATTCCTATGAAGTCAAACAGCTAGAACACTTCCAAAAAACAGGTTCGTTAAGCCATGGATTTTTCACGTTAATAAGACAGTCTTCATGCTTAACAGGTCTGTCACAAAACCTCCCGATCAGATTCTGCTCTCACTTCTGTTGAGACAAACCTGCAGTAGAAGGGATCCAACCATGCTAGATTTATGTCAACAGAAAGAAGAAAAATAAATAAATAAATAGATTAAAATGCAAATTTGGTATTTATTTGGGTATTCATTTAACCAAGTTCCTTACACTGTGTACTTCAGCACAGCTTCTGAGGCACAAGATATTTAGTACGGTGTTTCACTTTGGCTATAGAGATTAGAGTCTTATTTAACTTGATTTGTCATTACAAAAAAAAACAAACCAACAGGAAGTCAAAGTCATTTCTGCACTTAAAAGAGAGGAGACAAAGTAACGATATTCCATTCTAAAACATGTGTCTCAAAAATGTTTCATTAGCCATCTCTTATGGGCTGGCAATCATCCATGGCTGCTGCATAAACAGCATGGTAAACGTCAAGGGTCAGGTTTACAATCTTTGAAGCAGCAACAGGAGAGCTGAAATGCTGCTCACCAACAAAGAGCTTCATCCAGACTTCGCGGTTTAACAGCTTGTCAATCTTTTTCATCCAGTTTTTAAACTGAAGGAGATCAGCTTCCTCAATCTATGTCTTAATACCCAGGAAACAAAATGCTCTACTACATACACCCTTTAGGATACCACAGATAATAACAAACATTCAATTCATTCAACTACTATTTCTTAATCTACCAGCAATATCAGCATCATTAGTTCAAGCCTCCACATTTTGCTCAGACAGGATCACATTTTAGATTAAGCATCCAATTATTGGCTCATAAAGCCACATCACTGGCATTTCCTTCTTAGCAGAGTGTGGTTTAATTGGCAAGGGCCTTTTTTCCTATGACTAGCCTAATTCTAAAGAATGTCATGTGCCCTTCTGAACAACACATCAAACCGCAGGGGAAGCATACTGAGCAATACCCTCCTGAATAAATCTGTCCAGTTTACAGCCATTAACACAAATTCCAACTGCTCTTCCCATCAACTGATATTGATGACAGTGACAAGGACACTGCAAGCTTGCTTTGGTGGCCATTAGTAAATTCAATTTCATTCTCTTTTTTTAAAAAAAAAACAATAACATGCCAAACACTTGTGTATACATCAAGCTTAAGACAATGGTTTAAAGAAGCACAGGTTGACAAATAGCCAAATGATTTCACATTTAGCTATATGCAGCATCATAGTATATGCTCAAGAGAACAAAGATGGAAATATGTGATATTACAATTAGGGATTAAGGTTTTAATGCCATGAATTGAGGATAATTGGAAGTAAAAATATTGAGGAGCTGTTATGCTCGTTACCACAAATGACTTTTTCAAACCCTTATAACACCACTACATTTCAGAAGTAATTAAAAATTTCTGAAGAATCTCTCTCTATTCCTTTTGGGTCATAAACAGAGAGCACTAATATACAAATATGTTATAAAAGTTTAAAGCAAAAAAGGCCCTTCCACAGATACTACATTTTTTGACATTTTAGATATTTAAGATAGGAAAACACTTTTTAGCCATTAATACTTCTTTATAAATACTATTAACTTTTGAAATATCAGCTTCAGACTGGTGTACTTTCTCTTATGCTCTTAAATGACAAAAAAATTCATAAAATAGCTTCTTTCTTTTTCTCCTGTTTATAGTACTTCACCTCCAAAAGGTGAAGCCCAAAGGACCAAGCAGGAAATACTAATTCCTGAATTCAAAAACACTAAATGTAATAGGGAGGAGACCTTCCAAGGGATCAAAGAACACTTGTGCTCCATTTTGATCATTTTTTAAGATACTGTTTTTTCAATCACAACCCTCCTGTGACAATTGTGGCAGGCAGTCCATGGGGACACTCATTTGCTCAGGACATAGATACTGCTGTTTTCTTTACTATCATGACAGATCTGAGATTGCCAGTGTGACAGCTCCTTTGTGAACACAGTTGGAGACCTAGATGAAAATCCACAAACAGATAAAGGCAGCCATTGCACTCATGAAGTCAACTGTGTGCCGTTGAGTCTCTCTTAGTATACGATTACAAGCACAGCTCCTCTTGAAACGAGAACATGCACTTCCTGAAAAAACAAGTTACATCAAACAACATACTTCAGACCAAAGTGACTAATGCTGTCCCTTCACCAGGCAGTATGTACTGAAAGCTTCTTTCATACAATACTAGAAGTCCTACCTTTCCCTCTAGAGGCTGTATAACTGAAGTCAATGTGATGGGGAAGTCTTGCTTTCATAAGCAAAGACCAGGAGTTAAAAAAAAATTTTTACCTGTAAAATACAAAGTACCTGCAACTCACAAAAGCCCTGATGATGTGGTTCAGTAGAAACACTTCACATTAGTATTCACTGGGATGATGGAGAGAAATCATTCATGTGTTTGCAATGGATTCACTCTCACAAATTCAATTCCAGAGCACAGCATCCTGCCCACATGGAATACAACCACCAAAGGGTTTTTCCAGGAGCACATGCAGCAGGAACACTGCTGGCTGCAACAGGCACTCCAACTTTCCAACTTGCGGGACTCCAACTCTCCAACACATCTGGGTTGGAACAATCCCAGGCACAGCTACAGGCTGGGCATTGAAGAGATTCAGGGCAGCCCTGAGGAGAAGGACTTGGGGGTGTTGGTTGATGGAAAAATGAACATGAGCCAGCAGTGTGCGCTCGCAACCCAGAAAGCCAACCGTATCCTGGGCTGCATCAATAGGAGCGTGACCAGCAGGTCGAGGGAGGTGATCCTGCCCCTCTACTCTGCTCTCTTGAGACCTCACTTGGAGCACTGTGTACAGTTCTGGTGTCCTCAACATAAAAAGGACATGGAACTGTTGGAACAAGTCCAGAGGAGGGCCACGAGGAT
>JANRGW010035220.1:0-22006 GCA_024733675.1 Psilopsiagon aymara
AGTGTAGCAGCTTCTTTCTCAACAAGCAATTCAAGGAAAATAATCTCATAAGAAATAAAAAAGGAGGGGGAAAAAAAAAAAAATCAAAGTGAAGCATGTGTGGATCGTGCCTGGAGTTGCTCTGTGCTCCTTCAGCTCCTGGGCCTGGAGTAAGTCTAGTGCTCTCTCCAATCAGCCAACCAAGCACTGTGTTCCCCCCCTCCTTTGCTACCTTATTGCACATTTGCTTCTGGGCTGCATTTCAACAACTCTGCAATTACATTCCACAGACCCTGTCATCCTCTCAACTTCAATCAAACAAGAGGAATACAAACCCATTGCCCTGTCCCTGCCCACCCCATCCTCCCCCCACCCCAATATCCCCCATCAAAAGGAAAACAAAGCACCCCCCCACCCCAAGAAAGGCTGCTTGTTAGCAGAGTGCAACAGTAGTACACACTGAATGGGTGTTCTCTTCGGGAGCTCGGTGGAAGAGAGGTTGTTTCTAACACGGTTAAACAAAGCCATGCAAAGGGGTGGGAGAAAGGAAGCAGGAGCAGGTGAAACTAAAAGGATGAGAAGGAAGAACGGAACCGAGGAGGAGGAAGAACACAGCATGGCAAGTGCTCAAGGCTTCATGTTGTCTTGTCCTCTTCTTGTAAACAAGCGAATAATTCTCATTAGATAGAACAAGTAAAAAGACTGAAGGTCCAAGTCGAAGGGTCGGAGTTTCCAGGAGTCTCTTCAGTCCCTTCAGCAACACCACAGCCAGGGAGAAAACGAGGGGGAATTTCTCTTTTTTTGTTGTTTTGCTTGGTTTGTTTTTTTTTAAATCTTCATTACTTAAAGCTGAGAGAAAACAAAAAAAAAAAGCCAACTGGGAGCTCTTGGCGAGCACGGCTCATTGTCTGCAGACTCAAGAAACCACACTAGTTTAAGAGAACCTTTTGTGTGTGTTTTTTTGTTGCCTTTTTGTTGACTTATAAAAACCACACGGTTCCTTCCTCTGCCCCTGGGCTCAAAGGCGGGTCTGGGCCTCGGGGACGTAGATCTCGATGCTGTCTGCACTCTCCGTGGCTGAGTTCTGCCGCACAGAAGCCGCTCGCTTGGCTGCCATGAGACGCTTGCGGGCTTCCTGGCGCTGCTTGTCCGAATCAGAGGCCTTGTCCCGGTTCAGCTGGGATTTGGACTTGGCTGGCTTCTTTGGCACTGGAGGGGGTGGCTTCTTCTCTTCCTTTAGGGAGACAGTAAGGAAAAACCCAAGCATCAAAATGTGCCCACTGAAGCTTGCTCTGATGCAGTGGGGACTCATGGCACAAGGGACTAAGCCATGAGAGCCAGGGTCAGGTGAAAGAAGCAAGAGCAGCTCTTGAGCAAAGCACTCAAAAAATCAGCTTCTCCCATGTCTACAAATGTGCTATTTTGCATTACATTGTACATAGGCCTTTGGTGAAGCGGACCGGGGTTTGCAGGGTTAGTCTGGCACAGCTACAGGTGGGAGCCCATGCAGATTGAACCCAGCTTTAATATGCCACCCTGCCCAGAGGCACAGTCCTCCTGCCCACCCTCCTGTTTAGTCAGGCAGCCTGGGCTGCATTTTCAAGAGGTTCCAGTAGGTGTTTTTTAGACTACTCCAACAGCAGGAATAGTTAAAACCTCTTCATAACAGTGCTTGTAACACTAGAGGCCTCTGCATCCCTGCTTTAAGCACACACCACCACTCATCACTCTGCTCTCTATCACAGAGCTTTTTTCCCCTTGTACAAAACTGTTTCCACTATTACTCAAGAGGAATGGTCTCAGTAGGTTGCAAGGCTGTGAGATTACACTGCACAAGGGCAAGAAGGTAAAAGTCCTAGAGACCTTCTGTTTGCAGACAGAAATAGACCTCACATACCCAGACGTCTGCAAGGTGCTCTGGCCAGTCTCAACAGCCCCACACTCACCTTTCTCTCCTGTGTCTCTGCCAATTGCCAGCTATTTGCTTTCAGGTGGTACAGCTCATCAAACTTCATGCTGATGTCTTCAATGGACAACTGGAGGAGATCCCAAAACCCAGCTAGGTCCTGGGCTGTGGGTCTGGGATTGGCATTAGGGTTCTAGAAGGGAAAGCATAAAAAACCCATTCAGAAATGCTCTCCAGCTGAAGGTCCCCAGCTGTGATTCAGAGCTAGAACACTGGTTTCTTACAGAGAGATCCTGATTTTAGCGTGGTAATAATGGAAGTGAGCACAACACGATGCAAAGCACAGCTCTAACACCTGAGAACTAGCATGTTAAGAGTACAGTGATGCAAAGAAGCCAAAGCTTTCATGGGTGTTTTGTGGGGGATGTAGCCAAGTAACTTCAATCTGAAAGCACAGGTATTCTCAGGCTAGGCTGAAAACTTTCAAGCAGCCTAAGATTCCTCCATGAACAGATTCTTCTGAGCTCTGAGACATCTGAACTGCCATCATATGCCTGGATCATCTCAGCAAACCATGGGATCAGGGCTGAGCAGCTCAGCACCAAGGGTGAAAGGGTGCTCTCAGCCCAAAACTCTGCAGAGAGCCTGGCAGGTAGGGCTACTGCTGCTAACCCCTCAGCTGTGATCAGCCAGAGATCAGCACAGATGCTCAGCACTTCACCCCTCCTCCTCCTCCCAAACTTCCTCTGTGTTTTTTGCAAGTAAAGGGGAATTCACCTCTGCGGAAGTCCGCACAATCTGTGTACCACAATAAAGGCTGGGGTGAAAACACCGAAGCACAGATTCCTATCTACCCCCATGTCAGCCCTGTTCAGCTCTCAGCAAGGCAACTCTCGCGTTACATTCAAAGAGACCTAACCCAAACAGTGCTTTGTGACCAGAGAGGGACAGTCCCGTTGGGACAGTTTTACCATACATGTAAGCAACATGCAAAAGGAGCATGTCTGGAGGAGGACACTTTTCAAACATCCCCCCCTTTTGGCAAAACCTCAGTGATTCCCCTCAAGAAAGCCCTTTAGGAGTAATAAACAGTTGTTTCCCAGACAAACAGCAATATGGCCAGCTGACAGTTCAGACCCAGAGACTCGGTGTATGCAGCATGCCCCGAGCAGCAGCTCAAGAGAATTCCCCAGTGCTCACGTGAACACCAAAAGGAATTGCAAACACTCCTCCCTGAGCACAGCACAGCCCAACAACTGCCTGTGCAGAAGAGGGTGAGGTGACAGCCTCCCACTGCTCAGCTGCTGGCTTAAATCAGCATTCATCCAGCTTGGCATCGTGGTCAGGTTGTAGGTGACAGCTACACTGACTCTGGTTTTACAGTGATAGCAGCCCATTAATACCTGATCATGTTCACGTTATGCTGTTGAAACAGATACATACCCCTCTCAAAAACCAGGAGAAATAGAGCCAGACTCACCAAGTTTTGTTCACAGAGGCCATGGAATTGCTGGAATTTCTGTGACATTAATAACTGTGCACTGCCCACTGCACTCAGGACTTTTCCTAAGACTGCAAGGGAGAAAAGACACCAAGAACAGACTATTAAATGCAGCAGTGAACTCGAGTGTTTCTGGAGAAAAGAAATGCTTTTGATTCATTAGAAAAGGAGGTTCAGAGATCCCCAAGGAACTCACTGCTCTCAGGGAAAGAAGATGAACTGAAACAATTTAAGTCTTTGTCATCTACTATTGCTCCTTCTAGAGCAGGTCAAAAGCAGGTCAGCCTGAGAACACTGTATTGGAGTGGGCAGAATGTACCCTCAACTGCCCTCATCCCATCAGACAAGCCAGTGAGCAGCTCTGCACAACCTGCTCTTGCACTCAATGCACGAGGTCAAAGTTGCAAGGGACAGGAGATCTGTCTCCAAACTCCATTTACCAGCAGGGATGAAAATACTGGCAGGCTTAGGGCTTTTAATACCCAGGACTTTACACTGCTCTTAGTGGGTTTCCCAAGAAGCCTCTGGGCATGGCAACATTCCTCTGCTCATTAATGGAGAACACTGTATGGGCTTTTCCCTTCCAAGGGCATGGTTGAGAGATCCACAGTGCATGCAACTGTACCACAAACAGGGATGAATCACCTCCTCCTCCCTGGTCTGCTGTGGCACCTAACTGAATCAGTTCTGAATGTTTCCAGATCTTGGTGGGACAAGTGTAAGCTGGGCTCCTCCAACGCACCAACTTCTCAGTTACAGAATCTACTGAGATTGCTCTTAAGGTCACAGATACACCACCACACTGATCTTGGTGCCTTTTCTTGACTGGGCACTCTTGCCACAGGCAAAACAAAGGCATCCCCGATGCAGGGAAAGCCTTGGCACTGCGTGTCCAGGTTGGCAGCCAACTCAGCATCTTAGTGCAATAGGATTAGAGATTAGTTCCCCAAGCCCCAGCAGTGTGAGGGAGCTATAACTGAGTCTCACCATTATTTCACCTTTCTGAGGTGTTAAGAAAATAAATCAACCGGACTCTAAACAGAGATCCTGCCCTCTGCAGCCTAGTCAGCCCCTTCTCTCACTATGTGCACCACAGGCATGGTTTTCACTTCAAGAAGCATAGGTTTTGCCAACTCATTTGAAAACAGCATAACAAGCCCAACTGGGACTGAACCCAATACAATGAAGTGGCCTTGTGTTCCCTGTACATGTGCTTTGTGTGTATTTGGCACTAATTCAGCAAAGCTTTCCTCTATGAAGAAGCCTCCCCTTTGCTGTGAAGACAAGTCCACTGACTCAACAGATCAAACAAACTCTGAAGTCACACTCGTTCTGCCCCACTGCCAACTAAGTTTTTACCTGCCCACTGGAGTACAATGGGTTATGCAGGGAGAAGAATCTCGCAGCCTCCCTGGAAAGCAAACCATTTAAGCTTTTAGCAGTTTTGAATGGTCAGAAGCTGCACCATGCGCTGCACATCTTATATACTGCATCACGGTACTATTTCTTACCCCTATTTGCTAGAGGAAGTTACCTTATCCTTCCCAAAGTATTCCTTACCCCAAACTCGTCTCTGTGTTCATTGTGGGCTATCAGGAATTTAACTGCAGAAAGCTGACCCAGCACTCAGTTACAGCTCTCGAGGAGGAGCTGCTGGGCTGCTCCCGCCTGCTGTCCAAGGGCTGACACCACCTACCTTCTTCAGAGAGATTGTTCTCTTTGGTCTCCTGGTCCATCTGGCGGCACCAGCCTTCTAACCGCTCTGTTTCCGCCTGCAGCAGCTTCAGAAACCAGTATCCATCCCGCCGGCAGGCTCCTGGCTGTGTGGGTTCTGATGGTGAGGTGGAGGACGTCTCGAGCCAGGGGTCAGGAGGAGGGAGAGAGGAAGGCTCCAGGGCTGGGTCACTGTTTTCTCCATAGGAGAGGTTTCTCTTAATCTGTGAGGGCTTGGCTGGTTGCCTGGTAGTGGCATCACCACCAACAGAGTTGTTGTGCTGGGGGCACTCAGCGAGGCTTCTCTCAGATGATTTACAGCTAGAGTTATTAGGTTCCTGTGTGTCAGAGTCTGTGTCCTGTTTGGTGGACATGCTGCGAGAGTGGTTGTTTCTAGAGAGATCAAAACCAAACATTAAAGAGCAGAACTCACCCTGGCTGGCCTCGCATACACTGACAGTGAAATGCACTTGTTTATTGTGCCTGCAGCTGAGCCTCACCTTGCCCACCCCGCCCCTCCTCACACACAAACACACACCACACATTCAGACAGACAAAATTATAAGGTTGCCTGCTTACTGCAATAGGCATTCAGCTGAGAGGACTGACGCACATCTGTAATTACATCGTGTACTTCCATTTGAAATTTCAAACTCCCATTGATTTGGCTGTTTACAGAACAAGTGCTGTGTGCTGTGGAGGAAGAGCTCTCCATGGGCCCCCCATTCAACACCATTCATATTGGAACAAAGAAGGGGAGAAGGTCTAAGCAAAAGTGGGGGGAGCACAATTGAAAAGAAAGGAAACTACAAAAGCTTGCGCCTTTCACTTACCGCCACTCGTCCTCTACCTGTACCCCGATGGACTGGAATTTGGTGGCTGGTGGAGGAGGCTCCTCTTTTGCCACTGGCTGAAGGCAGTCAACCTTATTGAACAAGAAAAATACAGACAAAAACAGACACAAGAACTTGCTGCTGGAATTCACCAGGAGTGCTGCACACACACACACAGCATGCTGACACCACACACCAAATGGAGGGGTCTCTAAGGAGGGCACGAGGCTACTGCTCAGGTTGGCCTCCTCTTGAGCATCAGTCCTGCCAGGCACCTGCTCTAAAGCCCTCAGCTCTGCCACCCACTGCTGTTTGCTGTGGGACGCTGGGGATGGGATGCATGTTCCTTGTTCCTCATGGGCCAACTGCATGGGTATCTGACATAGGCAAAGGCCAAGAGACTCAAGAGAGGGCAGTGATCTGATTGAGACTGACAGCAAAGCCCAGCTTCCTCTGTCCCAGCGACTGACACCCTCCACAGCTGTGGATAAGAGGGTTAGGAGGCTTTAGGAAGGAAATCCAGGCTGTGGGGCAGGTGGCTGGGGAACCAGCTCAGACAAGGAAGAGGACAGGAAGGCAGACAGCCTCTCCAACGAGAGCTCTCTTGCCTTGCTGCCCTTTCAGCATGTATTTTGTTCCCACTAGCCCTGCAGAAAAGCCTTCACTAGCACATGTACCCAACTGGCCAGCTAGCCTTATTGTAAAGCCAATGGCGAACTTACTCAGCATAAAACCATGTGGTGGCTCAAAGCCCAGAACCCGCATTTGGATTTGCCCAAGTGCTCACAGCAGCCATCTGGAAGCGGGAAATCTGTCCACAGGAAGAATGGACAACTGCAGATGACTGAAGTTTGTTGAGTAAAGCTCAGATTTACTCAAAGGGTTCTCATTTGATTATATGATCAACAGCGCATCTCCACTGATATCCACAGCCTTAAACGCTTCCAACAAGAGAAGCAGAAACCTGCTGGGAATAGAGCAGCAAGGAACTGCTCCCTCCTGCAGCAGCCCATGTTACGTGGATGTCAAGTAGAAGGGCCCACCTCTCAGAAAAGAGTTGTCCTTAGAACAGTAATGGAGAAGGAGCAGACTGATGTTAAGTACAGAGCACAGACGTAGAAGCAGCAAAAGGCCTCTTTAGAGGGACTCAGTTAACAGAGTCCCACTGCCTTATGAGACATTTTATACTAAAAGAACTTAGCTCTTTCTGGTCTGTTACAGAAAGCTTCTGCTTTATTTCACCCCAGGAACACAGGAAGTTAGTTTGACAAGGCAGTTAGTTTCTGTTGCTACTCTGAGTTCAGCTGCACACCTGGTCACATAAAATGTACACGCTAAATGGATGGGTTAAGGACATTCCTTAGGACAAAGGAAAACAAACTATTCCATACTTGTATTCCTATAGACGACAGCTTTCTTTTGGGGATATTCTCCACTTTAGGCTCTTCGCTGGTCAGAGTCCCTTTGTCACTTTTCAAAGTTGCATTTTTCTGAGGTAACTCGGGAGTGTCTCTTGCTGGAGTCACAACGCTGCCCCTCGTCACACTGGGGGTCCTGGTGCTGTCCAAGCTGTCGGAGGAATTGCTGAGGCCTGACTGGCTGGTCACCTCGCTCTTGTGGTCCTGGCTGTCCAGGTAGGTGTCCTGCGCCGATTCAGTGCTGCTCTGCACAGTGACAGAGATGAACGGCTTTGATGTGGTCCGTGGTGGGACAGGAGGTGGAGTCTTTTTATATGCCACTAGGCATGATGAACCTGCAGGAACGGACGTGGGGAGAACAGAGAGTGCAAAAGACAGATTGGGGAGAGAAAGAGAGAGATACAGCAAGAGAGAAAGAAAAAGCAGGTCAGTCACAACATCCAAGAGGAGCCTCCAAGCAGAAGCCGGAGGCAGAAATGCAAAAACAGCCTACAGCCAGCAGCTCACACTGGTAACCCAAACCAAAGCATAAGGGGAAGCAGAAAGCAGAGCCAGAGCTAGCTTGCAAAAGAAGTTAAAAGGAAAACCATGATGTGTGAAAGGCTGGAAATGGAGAAAAGGAACAGAAAAGCCTCCTAAGAATGCTACAGAGTTTGGCAGGTGTAAGCCTCAAAGGTGGGGAAATTTCCTTTGGCTAAACCCTATGTTTTAGTGTCCTAACACAGCCAAGTGTCTCAGCTCTTTGCTCCATCAGTTGACAAGTTTCAGTGCCTGGACCAGGGTGGTGGTTTTTCCTACAAAAACGGAAAGAAGCCACAAAGTTTGTTAGATGCTGATGGAACAAACGTTTGTGAAGCACCTTAGAGCCCTGCTGCTATGCATTAAGGGAAAATATGTCCTGCGCTGGCATTCAAGTGAACAGCCACTGAGCACCCCATGGATGAGCAGTGCCCACAGTCACTGTACCAGGGCTCTCTCAATGACTCTCCTTACCACAGCTATGGCAACTTCCAGGCCAAGTCTTAAGCCCTGTTTTGTACAGTGCAGTGTAGGAACAGCCTGAACAGAGCAACCCTTGATAAGCCAAGGCTACACCACCAAACCACAGAACACTCATGCTGCTGCCTTGCCTTACCGTCCCAGGGGTTATTATCTAAGACAAGCAAGAGCCACCCAAATTGTCAGTGGAGAAAACATATCCCTACAATTAAACAGCTTGTCTCCCAATCCACAGAGCCTCTGCTCTTCCCCACGGAGAGCACTTGGAATGCCAGCTGCGGGGTCCCCCCCACCTAACAGTGAGCCTCTGTATCACTACAGCACCCAGAACCCAGGTGCTGGAGGGGTGCAGTGGTGGTGCTGGCGTGCTGAACAGGAGCGCAGCTCAGATTGCCCAGCTGCTGTTTACATCCACAGCACTGTAATTGGGGAAAGGAAATCAATTGCTGTCTGATATTGAACACTGCAGCCAGGCAAAACAAGGGGAGGGCAGCACGTGAGCACTGAAAGGCAGCAGTTTCCTGGGGACAATCAGTGGTGTTCAGGGTTGATAAACTTGATCCAAATTCATTCTTCCACATACCAACAGACAGCATGAGTAATGTTTGTGCTGCTGTATATACAGAGGGAAACTGCGGCATCCCTGTCCTGTTCCTGTGGACTCCTTTATGCCATCCAGCTCAGCTGAAGAAGAGCATTACACATTTTGGTAGAAAGAAGTTACAGAGTACCAACAAAAAAATTACTCCTGTTAATGTACATGTGGTCAAAGGATTGACTGTGGAAGCTCTAAAAACAAGTTTATGGCTACAAGAAACACTGCAATTGAAACAAAGATTGGAAGCCTTAAAGAACTGGGGATGCTTTGATTAGTGCAACTGCAAATTAACCCCACTGAAGCCCTCTGCAGCCATGAACCAGGGACTTCTGACTGTGCAGCAAACCCAGAAGCCACATCTTACAATGGGTGTCAAAAGCAGAAGTCAGAGTAAGCTCACCCAGAGCAGTCTGCCTTTCTGCCTCAACACAACTCTGACCTAAGTTTCAGTGTTTCTCATATCCGTGGGGAGAGGCAAGGTATTGAGGCAGCCAAGAGCATCCCGGTATTCCCGCAGGACAGAGACGTTCCTGGACCATTGGAGCAGGCAGCGAGTTCTCATGACTCAGAGGTCAATCCCACCAGTTTGGAGTGTTCCAGTTGCTGACTTACCCCCTTCAAAGGGCTACAGCTCAACAGGGCATGGATCTGCTCTGGGGCTGCTGCAGGTCATAGCCTATTGCATTTTAAAATCAGCTTGTGCCATGATGTAGAACACAACCCACATGGGCACCGGAGCAGGCACACACCTTATTCTGCAGCACCACCAGCTAAGTTCACTTGTGAACATCCACACTCCACAAAGGCACAGAACAACAAGAAAATGGGGAACTTTCACTGAAGCTTCCAGCTTTGCAGCACCAGACTCTTCCTGCTCATAGGATCTTCTAAGGCTTATTTAAGCAAGCTGTCAGAATTCACAGCTGCGCTGAGGATGATTGATTTTTGGGGCAGGGATGTCTGTTTATAGTCTTCCTTGCATAATGACTTTTAGAAAGCAGCATGCCTCCACATTAGCATCTTGCACGGCTGCTCTCCAGGGCTCAGGCAATACCCAGATGCAGGCCCAGCAGAGGGGCTGTGTCCCAGCGTCAGCCTGGAGAGCTCTCCTGACCCCGAGCATGCTGTGATCCTCTCCCTCTGCTTCCCAAGAGCCAGACATTTGCTTCTTGAAAGCCTAAATGTAGGAGTCATAAAAGACTATTAAACCCCGGGTCACCTTAGGAGGCCTCTGTTCTAACACCACCACACTGTGCTGACCTCACTGCCTGCCGGCACCGCCAAGATCACAGCCAAAGTATTTGGGTTTAGATTTAAATATCGTAATTGCCCTCAAGTGTGTGCCTAGCATGAAGTGCCCAGTGATTTTGTTGCTGTTGCTGACTCGGGAGAGCCTGGTGATATTTCTAATCATTCCAGTGACTTCAAGGACCTATCCAAGCCATCCTCAGTCTGCTTAAATTACCTCAAAAATTACCACAGCCAGTTGTGAAGGCAAGTCAGGCTGCCCTCAAACACGTTAGCAGGGCTCAGACTGCTGTCACCTCCCTGCATCCCCTCCTTTCTCCCTAGGAAGAGCTGAAGAAATGACACATCCTCATGCATAAAGCAACATGCTCTGAAATAGTCTCTCCTATTACAATCCAACCTCATTTGACACATGAAACAACTCAGTAACCTTGCAGCAAGTGAGAACCACCGTCATCGGCATCATCCCCTCAGAGATTTTGGGCCCATGTTTACCCCAGGGTCTCATGGAAGGAGCTGTATTTAGAGCAGGTTTCAGCAGCAAAGGGAACTGGAACAGCCACATTCCAAGCAGCCTGACCTCCGATTTTCATCAACTCGAAGAACACTTCAAGGTTGAAATTATAACAAATCATGGAATGCTTTATTTGTAGAGTCCAAGTAAGTGATTCACAGTTACAGTTACTACTGAAGACAATACAGATACTCATTGGTTTTTAGGAGTTCACAGCAACCATTTCCAACCTTGTTTTCCTGCTAGAGCAAGGTTTCAAGCCCTCATGGCCACGGCCAAACACGCAGTCCTCCTCGAACCTGTATTTGGCCTTTTAGAAGCTGTCTGAGCATTCTGCAGATTGAAGGTCGATACCTGCATTAGAGGCACAGATGAGAAACCTACCTGAATCTTATTAGTCAAGAGGCAATTATTTCCATCTAGACAAAGATGGGAATCCCTGGGAAGATGCCATCTCCTGCTCTGAAAGAACTGATGTCTTTAGAGCACCAAAGCAATTTTAGAAGTAGTCTTACATGGCTTAAACAGAATCACACTCCTGGAGCCACGTTACGCGGCTGCATTCATTCCAAGAGACTGCTCATGGAAATGCTATAAATACCCATTCCCAAGGGTGCCTTCCCTTCAAAAATCCTTGCAGCACTCATATTTGAAAAGGAAAAATCTCACCTTGATACTACACAAAGAGGTGCCCAACAGGGAAATACGTTACTAAGCTGGGAGCTGGGGACAGGCTGCAGACCCTCCCCCAGGCCTTACTCCATTAAGCTCCAGCCTACACCAGCAGCATCCCAGAGGGAGCAGCTCACCCACCTTACAGCCCAATCTGTGCACTGTCTCCATAGAGACCTACAGACCTGCCAGCCCAGCAAAACCCTTCTGAAGCTCTCAGATAACCAGGAGGAACATTTTAGCACTTCACCAGCTCCCCACAACCCTCAGCTTTGCTTACTGTACCTGCTGATTGCTTATAATGACAGAGCTGAGAAGCATAGCCTGGCTTGTGTACAAGTCAGACAGAGGACGGTGCAGGTGCTCCTCCCGAGCACCACCACCATTTGTGTTCTCTGGTCACTCATGATGCCTTCAGGGTGAATTGTGGCATTAACTAACAGCATTAAGTAACTGTGCTGGGTGGACTGCACAGGGCAGACAAGGGCAGCAGCGCTCTGCTGCTCAGGACTTCTCATTAGAGACCTGCTTCTGTACATTGGGTGCGAGCAGAAACCTTTAACCAGTGAAGGAAAACCCGAGTATTGGGATCTCCTCACATGAGGGACTTCGCCTTTTCCAGTGTACCAGAAGCTTGAGCTTCACGGAGATGCTCTGTTTTGTAATTCCAAGCAACGCCTGAGCAGAGAAATAAGTACTTATACACTGAAAACTACTACACTTGTAGAAGGTCACAAACTTAAGAGGTGTCAGATGATACCACCCAAGAATGCTGTGCTTTATCTTGCACCGCCGGCATTCTGATTTGGTCATCTTCCCCTTGCAGCACAGATTCAGCCTTACAGTAAGGACCTACAAGATACGACACACACCACCAGCCACAGACACTCCCAAACCCATCTGCAGCAACTATTACTGGGGCTTCTATTTGTATCCAAAGAGACACTGAATTTCTCCCCACCCTGTCCTAAGTCATTTTCAGCGCAGGTTTTAAAGCACATTGGAGGCAGCTCCACCCCGCTCCACAGCTGCGCATGCAGCAAGCTGTCCCTCCGTCCTGCGGGACTCGGGCAGGGCTCCAGTCCAGCACAGTGCTGTTAAGGAAGCATTCCCTTCTGCTCCCTGCCCACGCTCATTCATTTGCAAGAACCAAGATCCCCACAACCAACCATCCCGCCTCAGGAAGTCACTGGGAGGAGAAAAGCCATGAGTGATGGTCGCAGGAGCAGCAGAACTGCAGCTCTGAGGGCAGGGGTGCCTGATCTGCTGTGACAGGGCCCCCCCCAGCCTCTCACCCATGAGCTCACTGCCCATTTACTGGTGGCACACACAGTTTTCCAAGAAGGAGATGAAGGGAATGGTCCATCAGCTCAGTGTGCTGGAATCGGCTGTGCTTATTCCCTCAACACCCTCACTAATGAGGGCTAACACTCAATGAGCTTAATACACCAAGAGATGTGAAGCAGCACAGCCAAAGGGACCCACACCCACAGAGCACTGTGTGCACCATAGTGCCCAGCCACTGCACTCCTCTCCTAATGCCACTTCCCCTGCAAGTTCTACTCTGGATAATGGCAGCATAGACATGAATTCAGGACACAAGCATGAACCAGACATGAATTAGCCAGTGCCACCAGCTCACAGGAGGCTTTTCTTCTCCCTGCCCCACCAGCGGATGTTAACCAACCTGCTGTCTCTCTGCAAAGTGGCAAACTCCATGAACCAGGGTTAGCCGTTTCAGGGAGACACTCATATAAAGAACGACTGAGAATCCGCCGCTTATCCACTTCTACAGCCACCGTTAAGTGCACCAAGGGCATTAGCGTTAATCTTCAAAGTGTTTAGGAAAGCTAGTGTAATTAGACAGCTCTTATTAGCTTCTCTCCAAGCTAGCAGTTTCTAGAATATCCTGCAGAAGTGAGTTTCACCAGCTCATTATGCACTGCAGGAAATATCCTTCCCATTTGCCATCGCTTTCTGTAACACCACATCACTCAGAGGATGGCATATGCAGATGATTTAAACTCACTTCTGTCACTGCAGAAGTCCAGGGAATCTGAACACACCTCCACAAAGTCACACCCAGTCAAAACCATATGGCTAGAAACCATGCAGCACCACTTGGTAAACCAAGTCTCTTCTTGTCTATGGCAAAGCTCAGCAGCTTGAGCTTGCTGTTTCAGGGATATGCTGACCACTAAAGCACAAGACCAACTCATCCCCAAGCACCTGCTCATGTATCAAGGGAGACACATTGCAAGCTTTCAAGTACAGGATGGAAGCTGCATCTTGAGCACAAAGTGCAACAACCCAACTGCTCACCCTCTCAGAAAGGGGAATTTGTCCATTGGGCATGGTACAAACAGCACAGTTATTCCGCAGTACTTCCCCACATACCTTCCTTTCAGCTCAGGAACCATCACCTAAGGCCACCATCTCACTTTTTGTGCAGGACCTTTCGATGGCTGCAGGAACACAATGAGCAGGATTACACCTAAAGCTTTCGGGCATCTGAGCCCAGTGACATGAGTTTGGGGTCTATGGTGCTGGGGGAACAGCAGGAAGTTTCTGCAGAAACTGCACAGCTGCTGAGGCAATGTTGGCACGTTCCCACCAACAGACACTCATGGAAGCAGCATGGATGAGTTACCAGTATTGAAGTGCACCATTTAAACACTGCTCACAGGAGAGCTGGCCAAGAGGGTGCTGAAAACAACGATGGCAGCCAGCAGCTTGTCAACACAGACTGCGATATCAGGAACAGGCCTGCCCTGGTGTCAGCAATAGCCTAGCTCCCCCAGTATAAATGGGGCTCCAAAGGGACTGCTTCACCCCCAAGAACAGAAGCCGCAGTGATTCTTTAGCCTACTGGATCACCTAGAAATTGCCACCACTGCTGCTGAAGAACTTCAGCGTAAGAATTAATTTCCCCATCATTTTATTCAGCATCAAGATTTTAATCATAGTTTCCAGTTACTGCATCCCAAATTTTACCTGATCCAGACAGGGAATTGCTGGCATCTGCTATTCCCACTCGCTCACAGGATGATATTCCAGCTGTTTGAGACATCAGCGATGCCACCAGGAGCATTAGAGGTGGTTTTGCCAGAACATTATGAAAAACCCTCTCCACACCCAGATGACGAGAAATTCTTTGTAAGCCAAAAACAAACCCCACCCTGTACCCAGAGGGCCAGAGAAGCACATGTGTCAGCAGAGGAGGAGACAATGCAACACAGCCTCGGTGCAAGGAAGATCGGGAAAGCAGGAGGCTGAACAGATATCTTCCCATGCTTATCCAGCCTAGAAGGACGTAACCCTTAGCCAAGGCTGTCTTTCCACTTGGACACTTGCTGTCAGGCAGCCAGCACCCAGGATTTACATCTTCAAAGCTACAATGAGGAGGTTTTAATAGTCAGATCCAATTGAAGCTATTTCCTTCCTTAAGTATGTACAAACCAAGATGTGGCAACATTATGCTAATGCTGAAGAATCAAAGTGAAAATTGCTGGGAAATGGCTGTTGGCTGAGGCACAAGCTTTGCATGTCAGAGAAAGCTGTTCCATATTCACAATTTAACATGGTATTAGTTACAAGATTAAAAAGTATCACATAAACCAACACAGAAGAGGCTAGAGCAGGTTGCTCCCTCCCTTCATTAGCATTACATTTGAGACAGTGGTGAGTGCTGCACCAACCAGAACAGGCAGCACTGCAAACCTTCCATTGATCTGAAGAGGCAAGGCAAGTCCTTAGAGTTGGAGTAGGCAATTAAGCAAATATTCCAACCTTCTAATCCTTTTGGGTAGGCTACCAGGAAGCTTTTGAAAGCAGAGCTGTTATCATTGCTTGGATTACTGAATGCTCCCAGATGAATGAACCTATGGGTACCACAAAGCCGAGCCTTCTCGCTAGCTAAGCACAGAGGTATGCAAAGAGCAGTGTACGTCCCCAGTGATGCTGAGCACACTGCTCTCCCACAGGGCAAGAGTGCCCAGCTTTGATTTCTTAAGAATTTCAAACATCACAAGCACTTGCAGAACAACAGTCCCTTCTGCCACCCTCCAAAGGGAGGGGGTATCCGGAATAAACCCAGCACTTTCTGGAATACTTCATTTCAGGAATCAAGCATGCCAGCTGACAAAGGAGCCTCTGTTCAGGCTCCAGCTCTGAAATGAAAGAGCACAACAAATCCTAAGTGGGAACTGAGTCTTCTCCAAGCACATCTGAGGCTCTAATATCTGTGACCTAAATAGCTTCAAGCTACCAAGTCATCGTCTTTACAACTCTCTCTGCTTTTACTGCAGGCTCCAAAGCATCAGGTTCCTGGTTCACAGTCCTGAAGTCTCTGTAATCTTTCAAGTTCAGAGCCCAAACCACCACTTTTCAGCCACAAGTACAGGTAGCAGAAGGTCTGGATTCATGTGTGCAGTACCGGTACACCCACACCCATGTTCATCTGGTCCTCCAGCTTGCAGAACCTGCCACAAAGGTACTCTGAAGATCTAAGACTATTAACCAGAAAAGGGACACAAGGGAGAGGCTGGGGAAGAGCCCCACCACATCCATTTAACAGGCTCAGTTTACAGGCAATGAAACGAAAGGCACTGTCTCAGTTATGCTGTTCTCATGCCATTTGGTCTGAAACAGCACCCTCAGAACCTGCCCTGCCGTTTGGAATTCAGTATCTGGCACGATGAGTCCCTGGCCTTCCAAGGAGGGTTAACAGTAAACCCCAGTCTCCACCAAAAGCATTGAATGCCACCGCAGCATCCCCTGCTGCTGTCAGGAACCTGCTCAACTGCAGGACAAACTATTTTCCTGTCTTGAAAGCTTGTGCCAGAAGACTTCCTGGCTTCATTTCCCACCTTGCTTATTTATTCCCGTTTCCAAATGAGTGATCTCTCCCTCCGCTCCTTTCAACTTCCCAATTGTATATAGCTCCAGTTACAAAAGAAACATCACCCAAACCAAACCTGAAGAGGCTCAAGGAAAGGGATGAGAATGATCTTGAGTCAGACTGGTTTGAAGCTATTCCAGCAAGAGACAGGTTACAAGAGGTGTTTTTGGAAGGAGCCACTCCTTGCTGAAGCACAGCTATGTGGCCTTCCTGAACGAGCATTCCCTTGATCTCTTGGTGCTGGATGGGCCTCCAGGAGAGACTGTTAAAGTCACACCACCCCACCTCTTCCCTATCCAGACAGCTGTGAATGCATGGCATGAGCAGGCTTTCCACTGTGGCTTGTTTAGCCGTGACAGAAGCCCATCCACAACCTTCTTTTTCCTGCTCAACTTCAGCTTCCTCTCCTGGCACATCCAACAGTTTCTCAGGGCTGCCACAGGCATCTGCACTCAAACAGTGCAAAAATCTGTTGATTGCAAAACCCCTGCTCCAAACAAGCACAGAATCCTTCTGTCAGTTACAGAGTAACCTGAACTGGTGCCATGAATAAAACACAGGTTCTGCTGGACTCAGTTTGACAGAAAACATCAGGCACGTACCAAAACTAATGTAACAGCTACACAGGGATGAGTCCTGCTTCTCGTATCAGAAGCTTACTAAAGCTAAAGATCTGTAAAGCAAATTACAGAGCTTTTTGCTAGAGGTCCCCAGAGCCACAACCCCACCAAACACGTACCAGACCTCTGGAGAGTATGATCAGAGGTTTCAGCAAGCAGGTGATGGGACTGTTGCTGATCATGTCCATACCCATCTCTTCCCTTTTCCCACAACCCCTGCCTACAGTCTGAGCACTCAGGCAGCTGACAGAGCACTGTGGTGAAGACAACTCTAAATCATACAAGCCCAGAAGTTCTTCCTGCAAGGGCTGGATAGAGCCAACGAGCTCTAACTGTTCCTTGCAGTGACTTCACACAACCAAAGACAAAATAGGTTTGGATAAAACCAGCTTGGACATTCCAAATAGCTCCTGGGAGCGAGGAGTTAACCCCACAGCAGTGCTTGCAGGTGGCCTGACCTTGCTCCCACACAGGCACCACAGTTATCATCCCAGTGATAAATCCCACCTCTGTGTTCCTCTGGAAATCCAAACCAGATGATCTGAAGATCACCCAAGCCCGGAGTTATTTTTTCTCTTGGCCATCTCCCCACACTTGGCCAGGGAACAATTTTAAGCATGAAACAAAACTGCATTCAAGCAGCCACTCCTTGTCCCTCCACTTGTCCAACACCAAGACTGGCTGCAGGATGAAATTCACAGTAACAGTAGCTTACCCCTCCAAATGAAATGCTGATCTCCGGGTGCAGTGCTTTCCAGGGCAGTCACCAACCCAGCCTTTGCCTTGTATAGCTCAAAGGGATTGCTGAGGACATAGCTGCGCTGGCTACCCAGCACAGACTGGCATCATGTCAGTCACTCGGGGCTGACTCCAGCAAGTGCTTTCACCTTATGTGGCCTTACAAAACCAGAATCAACGGACAAAAATAAAGCTGTGGTCATGGAGATGCAAATCTAGAGCAGCATTTAATTTGTGCGGCACAGGAAGCTTGGGGTGAAGGAGAGCTTATGCAGGAACAGGTCTCTAAGTGTCTGTTCGCAGGGTTCATTTGCCAGAAGGATTCTCCGTCAGTCAGAGGAAGATCATGGCAACATACACCAGGAAGCAGCATGGACACAGCTGGGATGGAGATTGCTCTGCCCTTGGCACTTCAGCCTGAACCACAGACCTCCCCCGAGCACACACACACACCTCAGTGGTCCCAGCATCATCTGTAAGAGAATGGCTCAGGGTCACTCCTGATGTCTATGACACTCAGATTAGGAAAGGAGCCAATCCAATCCCTTCTGTCTTTTCCTGGAAAGCACTTTCAAGAAACACCCGGGCTGCACATGTACCAGAGCCACACTTCCAGCGGAAGCCATACCCAGCCAAGTTTCTTGGGTTTCAACCATTCCGAAGAGTTAAGACAGAAGTACTACATACTGACTGAAGATACTTCTTAATCATAGTTAGCAACACCACACCACAAAGGTCCATCCCTCAGGGGAAGAAAGCTGCTCAGAAATCTCAGCCAGAGTTGAGAAGAAGGTCAGTGGACAAGGATGACTGTACCAGAAACCTCCTCTGTGCAGCTGATGGCAGCCAAGCAGGAGAAACGCTGTGAACCTGCTGTCAGCAAGAGAATGATCCAGCAGGGAAAAGGGCTGTCAAGACACTGAACTAAAGGGAGCGCTGAAACTGCTCCCACTGCACAGGTTAATGGAGACCTTGAGTGCAAGAATTAGTCTTCCTCCTCAATACACCTAAAGAGGCGACTGCGCTCTCAGCTGTCACTACATGACAGCAAGAGAAAAGTCTCCTTTATCCCCAAACAGCCTTTCAAAGGCCAAAGCCAACCAGAAGAGCTTTTGAAAACAAATTAAGGCAAGGGAAGAGGTGGAACTGCACCAAGGATGTACGTTTAATTTACAAGTGTCTGATTTCTATTGTCATCTAATTGCACCAACCTGGGGAAGAGCTGGAAGCTCTCCTGCTTGCTCCAGCTCTGACTGCGCATTAACCTCTGGTCAGAGGGGCTGGTATGTTCCAGCCTTGCAGTAACCACCTACAGAGCTGTGTGGGGACCATTCCCCCACCACTGACTATGGGGCTGCTGCTCTACCTGCTCTGGTGAGGATCTGCGCACCAGCAGGATGAGGATCATCCTCTTGCTGACTTCCAGGGAGGCAAGCAAAGAGTGCTTAGGACAGCCCTTCCTACACAAGTGACCATTCCCCATCTGCTAGGGCTAGCACCTTCAGCACAGTCATCACACCAAGAAGGAACCCAACCTTCAGACAGGGATGTAAAGCTGCTCTATTACTGTCCCAGACATCCAGAAGACACAGGATGCCTACGAGATGATAGCAGACAGACAAGCTTCACACCAATCAGACAATGTCCTGAGATGATGAAAACAACTCTGCATTAAAGCAACAATAGGAAGAAAAGTTCAACCCCCTTCCAGCAACAGATTCAGTTCTTCCACGTCCCCAGCTGTAACCGAGATGCAGATACAGCTGAGGAAACAAAACAGAAACACGTTATTTTGGATACTGTTTTGTAAACAGATGCACAGGCAGTTACCCAACCGTGGGAACAGGAGTGTGAGCAGGCTCCGAGAGGGAGCATAACACTCCCAGGTTATCCAGCGGCAAGCTTGGAGCAGTTTGCATCATCTCCATCAGCCAACTTCCATGAGTCTGCAACATCAGCAGCTTATGCTGCAAGACACCTGGAAGAATTTAAGTGCCATCTCTCTTGGGTACCATGGGATGGTTCTCTCCTACTTCAGCTACTAACAGTCACAACCACAAGGACAGTTAAGAGGAGGTATTGCTAAAGCTAACTTAATTACATTACGTGACGAGATCTGACTCAACTGCTATAGAGCCTGGTGCAGGGTACTCCCTGTAGCAGGGATGCCTTATCCTTGGGGAAGGGTGTAATAACCCAAGCGAGTCACCTCACACAGAGCAGGCCACCACTTTGACATAATTTATGCCAGTACAGCCCATTGGTATCAGTGTGATCTCTCTACCCTGGCAGGCTTCATACCAGGGAGACACTTACTTTGGGTGGTTTAAGAAGCTGCATACAGCTTGCTCAGGCACCAAAAAGCAAGAAAACAAGGATCTGAGCAACATTAAAGGTAGGATCTTCTGCACAAGTTCATCTCTATCACTATCATAGTAAGTGATAGTGTGTATGAGATAGAAAGAAGACCCTGATCAACACCTGCGGTATCAAAGGACACACTGAACATAGAAGCACAATACTAAATGTGCAGCACAACAAAGAACATTAACTCAGTCACATCGTGACCACATTGATCAGTGCGACACGAGTGTTACAACCACAGAGCCAAGGGACAGCAGCAGAGTGCAGGGCTGGAAGCAGAGAAAGCAGTGCTACAGAGGCAAGCCAGAGCCAAAGCCCTTTCCTGTCACCTCCACCTTACAACGGTTCATGATTCCCCACCACACTGCGATGAGCAGCCTGAAACTCCAGTTATTGCCCAAGACCACACACTGTGTGGTCACACAGACACTCAGACAGAGACAGACAACTCCAGGAAGTTGTCAAGGATGCATTGGGAAGTTCAGAACCACCATCCAGAACCAAACCCCTTTGGTTTACTGCCTTAAAGACTCCAGCCTCATCTTGCTCTTCGCTCACTTCCGCAGTGATCCTGAATCAGGAGCATGATTTAATGTTAACACAGTTTGATTCTGCACAATCACTGGAAGCTGCTCACTACCACCCTGCTACTTCTTTCACCAGCAAGTTACCTTCTAGGATGCTCTGTCCCTTGCCTGCCCAGCCAGATTGCAGCAGTAGCCCTCTTGTTATGCATGAAGCACTCTGAACACAGAGGAAAGCACAAGAACATTTAAAGCTCAAGATGGGTTCTAGTAAGTAAAGGATCTTGAAGTTGCCAAGTCCAGGATATTATCAGAGAACACACTCAGGAATGTAAGCAGAGAATTGCCTTACAGTTTAATACACCAGCCACTGCCTTTGGCTTTGGCCCTTGCATAGTAGATGCAAAAAGTTCCAAAACATTAAAGTTTTGTCACTTCTTTTATATTTCACATACACAGTGTACATCCTCTGCACACTAGCATCAGAACAGTCATTAATGTCTATCAGTTACGTTTGTGTGAGAGCAGCATAGTGCAAAGAGCAATGGCAAAGAATGCAATTGCTTCTGAAATCTGAAAGCTATCACTGTGGCTGTGGTTAAGTGTAAGTCAGACTCCATCCCACCATGTTCCACTGTCATTGAGTGTTCAGGCCCTTAACAGAGAGGGAGGCTGTCCTGTTGTCTGTCTGAAGGTGCCAGGGAAAAAGACAACAAACTGAACCCAAGAGCAAAACAGGAGGTACAACCTGAAACTGCAGCGACATTACACCTCAAAAAAACCCAAACCACAAGTGAGGGCAAATTTCCCTACATCGAGACAACCCACTGCCCCCTTTCCATCCTTCCTCCTGCTAGTGAGTGCTGCAGACACCTCTGTGCTGCCTGACAAGGTGAGCAACAAGCACTTGCTGCCTCTCAAGGCAAGAAATACAACCACAAACTCCAGACATGAACAGTTTAGCAACGGCACTCTAAGGAGCATGTGCAGACCTGCAATCACAGCACTTTTACTTAAGTCATTTCCAGGATCTCTGCGAACAGTGGTCTTGGCACCTAACAGGCTACCAAATACCAATTCAGATGTGTTCTTAAGCAATCTGTTTTCTGGCAATGTTTAGCAATACCAGGAAAATTCCCTAATCAGGCACTCCTTACTTAAGAAACATAGAATCATAGAATAGTCAGGGTTGGAAAGGACCTTAAGCTCATCCAGTTCCAACCCCCCTGCCATGGCCAGGGACACCTCCCACTAAACCATGTCACCCAAGGCTATGGTCCAACCCGGCCTTGAACACCACCAGTGATGGAGCATTCCCAACTTCCCTGGGCAGCCCATTCCAGTGCCTCACCACCCTCGCAGTCAAGAATTTCTTCCTCATATCCAATCTAAACTTCCCCTTTTTAACTTTGAACCCATTACCCCTTGTCCTATCACTACAGTCCCTAATGAAGAGTCCCTCCCCAGCATCCCTATAGC
>JANRGW010035221.1:0-34220 GCA_024733675.1 Psilopsiagon aymara
GGTGGCATGGTTTAGTGGGAGGTGTCCCTGCCCATGGCAGGGGGGTTGGAACTGGATGAGCTTAAGGTCCTTTCCAAACCAAACTGTTCTATGATTCTATGATTTCCCTTCTTTGCATTTTGCCTTTTCCTCTGCATTTCCTTCATGATTTAAAATCTCTTTAGCTGCGGCTTTCAGTCCTGCATTCAGCTCTTTTCAGTTCCCCATTGTTAATGAGAACAAATGAAAAAGTCCTGTTTGTGCTGTTTCAAAGGCTGTCCAAATGGGCTGAGATCCATCTATATGATATTCATTCCCTGACTTCACAAAAAGCAGTGGTTTTGTTCCTCTGGAAAACGTGCTCCGCCTAACTGTTTGGCTAACACCAGCGTTTTCATCCCAGATTTTGGGCTTCCTGTACCGCCATAAAGTTTTTGTTAACGAACCCAGGAGTTCGCAAAGAACTTTTCTCAGAAGGTAAATAATGTATATAAATAATGTATGCAGTATGTCAGGTTTGGTCCCAATCTCTCTGCTAGGCTCTCAGCCTTCCCCACCACACAACACAGTATGTGGCAGAGACCACCCAGCAATTACATTAGTTCACTGTATTCCACATTACCTCTTTGTTAAGTTTAGTTGTGGAGGTAAAATATTCCCAGATACTTAATACCCTGTGGTTTTCAACCTAAATTTAAACCCTGCCTTATGCACTGATGGTACGATACATTTCATGGACATAAACTCCATCTTACCTCGGTTGAGTCGCCATTCAGATGCGCTTGCAAAACCCTCTGCTAGCTTCCACCGCCTGTTTTATGATCTAGGAGCTGAAATAAAAGTACCATTTATACTGCATGATACTTATTAGAGGTGAATAACCAACGCATACCAAGTTATTGTTTACTAAATACTCATGAGCTGATCATTATTTCCTTGACTCTATCCAACATTCTCCAACTGTTACAGGTTTAACCCATCACTTCTGACCTTACACACTTCAAACGTTCACTAACCAGGAGCCAGGCTGTGTAGTATAGTGGTGATGAATGTGCCTAAGTGGTGACTTTTTAAGTTCTCACCAGTAAAATCTGGGTATGTGCCTCTGGTGATATTAATATTTGTCTCAACTTGGACAAACATCTGCACAGAGGTTTCTGAACTAGCGGCAGCCACACTTGGGTATATGAATGCAGCAGAATTGGAAGCAGCACAGCATTGCTGTCTCTGATTAATTACCACCATCAAGGTAGAGGATGTATTGGCTCAGGTGTAGCATCACTTGACTGTAGCTTTCTTGCTTTTACACTCTTGTAACCTCCTGTGGTACTGCCCAGCTCCCCGTGGATGTTCTCTGGAATTAGCTTGGTGTTATTTGCGTTGTGATCCAACATGCAGCACATGGTAAGAGAAACATGTTTTCTGCTTATCAGCAGAACCTTCCAAGTCAGCTCTGACAGGACTTCTCTCTTTCATAGACATAAATGCAGAGAGTTGATATGAACATGAACTGCTATTCTGAGACAAAATTGAAATACATGTAACTCAAACGGCAGTCTGGGGATGGAACTATTCAAAAGTTACATATATCTGTGAAAAGGCTTTCTTGTCTTAGACTTACCATTCCTGAGTTAGAGGTATCATTAAGCACTATGGCCAGAAATAGGTCTGGCACTCAATAAAATCCATTTAAACAAGGAATAGAGTGTGTATCATAAGTCTCTACGCATGAAGCTACCAATACTAATGCAGATGAAGAAGAGAACCAGAAGAAGGTTATTAGTTGATTTGTTAAGGCACGTAAGTGTCAATGGCTGTGATCAACTGGAAAGAGGCAAGTGTCACCAACGTATTGGTGCTGTCATAGAAGGAGGATGTCCTGCAGAAGCCGTAAATGTAAAGACAAAATTGAGAAGCTACTGAAATCCTCTATCAGCCAAAGAGTACTCCATGTCTGATTTAAGGCTGGAAGTGTGCCAGGAAAAAAACCCTGGTACTTAAATATGCAGGTACTAAAATATTTGAACTTAACTGCGACATCTGCACATTCAGATTTTTATGTTCCATAAGGATGCTGTCTTCAAAGGGGGCATCCAACCCTATTTCCGTCCCCTATAGATATTCATTTGGAATTTCAGCTAAACGCAGCATCATCAGATCGCTATTCAACAAAAGTACTTTATGTGCACCTCCATGACACCACTCAGCAATGAAGGGTTAAGATGCTATGAAAGGTTAAGATTAGAAGTTTTACATTTGGAGACCATATAGCTTAATGAGAAAATAAAAGGACAATATGAAGACTTAAACAGAGAAAAACACATATTTAAAGCTGGCAACCTAAACAAAAACTCTGGGAAAGAGTGCTATTTTTGTACTAAAATATTTAAACCAATTAGTTTCAAGTTGATGTTACATATTAAATCTAAAAATAATCTTCCCTTCTTTCTTTTTCCTTACGTTTTTCTGAACATACTTCATTGCTTGTGAAAGTAAAGGATTAATAGCTCTCGAGATGGCAAAGCAGTGTAGATTGGCACCGAGCAAATTTCTCCTCAGCGCAAGGCTGGTTTACTATGCAAGGCTGCTTTATTACAGTTGCCTGAGTCCTGATCTGCAAAAGCCTCTCTTTGCAAGTCCTCACAGTAGTTTGAGATAGGAAAGATTTGTGAGATTTCGTAATTCCAGAACATTGGGATCAACATCAGTTCAGTCCATGTAGCACTTTTTCTAGTACACCGGTCACTCTGCACTGAGTTATAAGCCCATCTAATGACGAGGGCTTACTGCAGTTCTCCAAAATGTCTGTTCCACTACCTAATAGATAGCTCCTTGGAAAATAACTTTTCTTCGTGTTTTCAAGAATCCACTCGCTTCACTACTCCTAACTACATATTCTTTAATAGTCCTGGGCAGCGATGACCAGTTAGGGTGAACTGTCCCAAATAAAGAGGTAGTTTCATCAGACAAATCACACAGATTTATATATCTGCCCTTTCCTAACTTCCAAATGAATTCTGCAAAGGAGAAAAGCTATTGCATTAACTCAACCTGCCTATGTGGCAAGGAGACCAGAATGGTACTCTCCAGAGAAAGCAGTATGCTAAAACCAAAGTACAATGTGTGAAATTCATTCTGGTGCAGAATACTCTGTAGTTTGACGGTCAAATCCTGGTTTAGGGCTAACGTCATTTAACTGGATACAAGTTGCTTGCTCTTTACATGACATACATTTTACTCCAAGTACCTATAAAAAGAGATCTTCCCCTGTGGAAGCTGTACAGTGTGCCAGCAAAAGAGCCTCTGGAGCGGTTATCAGGCTGAAGCATTTTCCCATAAAGCAGGATCATCTATGTGAGGGTTTGATTTCTCTGAACTGTCACTGCTCCATAGTTCCTCACAGCTGCTGTCTCCTTATCTGATCTGCTGAGTAACCAACGCTTCTTGAAACCCCCTTGTTGGTGAGGGCATCAGCAGTTTTATACAATGAAATTAGTACAAATCGCTTGCATAAAAGCATACAATTAAAATTCACTGAGCAACATACTTCCACAAAGGAGGATACTTCAGTGTTTGAAGAAAGCAGCCAAAACTGTGCGGGATGTGTCTCACAGGGAGTTTCAAAATTTGGTGTTTGTATTGGGAATAAAAATCCCCAAATATGTTCAAATTGATCATGCAGCAAATCCTGGGAAAAAAATGCCTTCTGCAAAAAAAAAAATCCCTTTAATCATTTCCAAACAAAGTTCTTCACAGGGGGTGAAGAACTCTCCAACTCCTACCATGCCAGTACAGCCCAAGCTCCTACCATGCTGGTACAACCCCAACTCCTACCATGCTGGTACAGCCAAGATTCCAGGTCCCTGACTCCTTTTCATTAAATATCTTGGACTGAAGTGCAGCTATTCCCTGTACACCTTGGAAATTCCAAATGACTACCAGTGCTTGCAAGCCAGCCTGAGTGGCCTCTAGTGATTTGGCTCTGTTGGTCTTTGACACAGGCTGCTGACAAGCAGGGAGCTGGAAATTCTGGTGACCCAGCAGGTTCCACACTGACTGCCAGACAGTCAGAAGGGGAGACAAGGGAGGAAAGCAAAGCTCTGATGGGTGCTCAATGAAATGGAATGATCTCTGCTAATTTTTTACATGCTTTGCTTTTTGAACTGTCTTTCTAATCCTCTTTTCTTGCTTTCGCAAGAGGCAGCATCTAGGTGATGGCCACATAAAGGAAAAAGCACCAAAGTGCAAGTGAGACCAGATGGGCTTTAAGTCATTTTATTCTCAGAAGTGGGAATACTACTGATGCTGAAGTGACTTTGGAACTGAACCCTCAGTTTCTTATTTACCTCATATTCCGCTATGAAGCGGTTAAAATAATAATGCTCACCAAAAAGTGACTTTGCAGATGTCGCACTTGCAGCAGCAAATTTGGGCCATGCCAGGAAGAATTAGAATAACCTCCATGGTACACTCTAGTAACGTGCAATCCTCTGCCTCTGCTGAGGGCATCTGTTTGCCAATGAAGTTTCTCTACCCACAAAATACGTGCATCAGAACATCATTACACCTATACCTGATTTTAAAGTTCAGTCCTTCACAACGCAGGCACCAAAACCAGGATTATAGGACAGAAGTGTACTATAATGTATAAGAATGCACATTAGGAAATGACTCCCAATCTGATTGCCATACTGACACCAAGGCAGCAAAAAGTGTATGGCAGAACAGAAGGTTTTGTGCTAGAGAACAGATAAGTGACATGGATTGAAATTATGGTAAATTTAAATTGATGGCCTAATTAGCATTATCTCTTTTTGTATTCCCTGTAAGAAATATTATCCAGGAGGAACTCATTTTGCATTAATGTTGATATAAAGTGTAATTCTGTAGCATTTCCATTGTAATCTGGCACTAATTAATGCATCATTACTCCAAAGTGATAATTAAATTATTACAAAAAGGGACATCTGCCCCAGTTCAGAAAGAAAAAACCATTCTAATTCTTATATAGTGCACAAGGATTAGAATTTCAAAGGTCTGAAATGGCGCATGGGTTCCCACAACACTGCTACAAACACAAAAGCAAGCAGAAGTGTAGGCACGATGAGCTTGCGGCTCCTAACCCACAGTGTGACATCAACATTTGCTAGCTCATGATGGAGTCTGATGACACTATCAGAGCCTCAAAGCCAGGCATTCATCAGAAATCCAAAGTGGCAACCTTCTGATGGGAATTAAACACACTGTATGCTGGCTATCAGCAATTACTCACAAGTAATTCACAGAATTAAACAGGGGTATGAAAGTATTCACAACTTCAGCAGGCTCTACTAAATACTCTGCTTTGCTGGTGGGCTAACACCACGATGTAGTCACTTGCAGTATCAGCATTAATCGCGAACAGCCCTGCACTCCTCAGCACTGATAGTTTTGATCTTTTGCCTGCAGTCCTAAGTGGCTCCTCAGATCAGGATTTCAGTTGTTGTCACTATCAGCCGGGTGGTAGCTGTTTTCCAATGCAGAGAGGAGGAAACTCAATCCTTTATCAAAGAGCATACAGACCAATCCAATGGCCAGTGAAATCTACAGAAGTCTGACCACTGACTTCACAGAGAACTGGCGCTTCAGCCTGTGTCTGAAACTTGCACAAGCAGACCTCTGAGGGAATGCCCCTAGCAGAAAGTGGGGCTCTCTGCAAGGGGCCACACAAGCTCTGTGGGATTGGGGTCTCTCTGAATTATTAAACTTGATCAATAATTCAAGACAACATTAGTCTGAAGCATGAACCAAATTCTGTGTGATGTGACCTACCTGCCAGCTATGCACCGGAGCCGGAGTTGCACAAGATGCTTCCAGGATGTGGCTTCCATCAGCTTTAGTGTCTACACTATTCAACAACTGTGCCTGTTTCAACAATTACCACTTTCTTTTGTTACATTTGGGCTTGCGTTGAAAGATCTTTAAAATGTAAAAGTTAAATGAGGCTCTTATAAAGGAGTGGTTTGGGTGCAGTATATTAAAGGAAGACTTCAAAGGAGCTCAAGATACCTTTCAAGCTTAGGTACAAAAATTTAAACAAGAACAAAAGCCTCTCTTGTATTTTGAAGCATTAATTGTTCCACTTCTGTTGATGTAAAGTGAAAGGAGAAGCTTTTAGTTAAAAGCACGTAGTATCAACCAACATGGAATGTTCCAAAGGCTCATGGAATAATTTTAGCTTTGATATAATGGCACAGGTGAAGCTCAAATTATAATGCTTTCTGTAGCATATGCAATAATTTTTGGTAGCTGAATCCATTAGATAAACATAAGTGCTTGAAGAGATTATTGGCATAAATCAGAGTTTCGCCTTTTATATTTATAAGATACTTCATATTTATAAGGCATTTGATAACTTTGTGAGTGGTGTTTGTCACGAAACTTTGTGAGTGGTGTTTGAGATTTCGTAACTTTGTGAGTGATGTTTTCTAAATCATTATAGACTGGTTTTTGAAGAATACACAACATGGCATTCTTTGCTCTTTCGTCCATCTGTCAGGTCCCTTCCTTTAAGGAGGGGGCAAGATGAACTGTAGGAATTGTAAGGATATAAAGTCTTCCATAAGTTTCACGAAAACTGGCACCTGGGTGGTAAAGAAAGAGCCAAATCAGTGCTTCCATGGAAGAAAGGTTTCAACTGGGAATTTAGCAGTTCTGATGACTGCTGGCCTCTCAGCTGGCCAGCCTGTGGGTAGGTCACCGCCAACCACAATACGTTACTTTGCCCACTTGTAATTACTCAAGGATGCTGTGGAGGGATTTATGAGACACATGAAGTAATTATAAGTCCCACGTGTAAGCACATCACGGAATACACGCAGAGAGGAACAGTGAGTTGGCTTGGTGCAGAGGTACAGGTAATTAGAATACTATGTGCAAAACCACTGCATTTACTGGTGCTGCTGTTCATAACAACCCTGTTGTATAGTTTTGAGCACACTCATAGACCTGCCCAGTAGAAAAAAATAGGTGATATGTACTGATATCCCTGATACTGCATTGTTGATGAAATATATAAACCACTAACTTTCATCTAGAATGCCTCAAACTCTGGTCCATATAAGATGACTCTGACAGAAGAAAGAGTATCTTTTTCCTGTTGGTTCTGCTTTGTATCATGGCAAGAGTATTCCCACTTCAGACAGTAGTTAGTCAAGCTGAGACATAGAATGATTAATTTAGAGGTTTTCTTAAAGGTAGATGCTGGCTCCTCACACTGGGAAAAATGATCTTTCTTCAGTTTTTCTAAGCTTCAATTTGATTTGTATGCACTAAGAAAATAAGGGCCAGTGTCTTTCCCTCAATGCTTGCAACTGATGGTAGAATACAGATGTACGTGTACCCTCCATGTACTGAACGCTGCGTTTCAGTGCTCCTCTCTCTTCCACGTTGCATGGAATGTCAGTTAGTGGAAGTTATGAGAAAATGTGTAACAAATCCAGGAGAATCAGCTGGAACTTTAAAAAAGGAAGTGCCATACATCAATAAATAAGAACTAGAACTAAATCCCAGGCTCTCCTCTTTGCAACTACAAAGCACAGATCGTCTGCTTCCTAGAATGGCGCTGGATGAGATTTGACTGTTAGGGTGAGCTGATTAAGCTACAGAAACTCATTATGAGAATGTTTGTTGCTGTGCTCAAGATCATTAACTTACAGCCTTAACATAACCCTATTGCCCTGCATGTTGCTGGTTTTTACAGTGAACACTGGTAAAAATGAAGGCTTGACTAAACATATATGCGAATCATTTTACTACTTAGCTTTTCCTGCCAGCTGTTTGAGTAGCCAATCAAAGCTCCAGCGATAGAGAAGCTTCATCTACATGGATGCAAAAACTTCATCAAAAAAGTAACCTAATACTGTCTCTTTTGTTCGTTCTCTAACAAAGTGACAGGGTATTTTCATTACTTTCCGAGTACTTATGGACAATAACAAAGCAAGTGTTGATCAATCAATAGAATGATCCATTTGACCCAGAAATAATAACAAGAGAAGATCTGCAGAATTTCTAATAAAATCAAGATCCCAAGAGAATTTGAATTCATTACTTTGCAAATACGAGGCAGACAGTTCCTTTCACTAACATGGATTTGAACTTGCAGAGGGTAAATTATCAAAGAGGCCCTTGTTGTTTGCATGCTGCAATACAATTTTATTGAGACTTAGAGGGAAAAATTAATAAGCACTCCAGTGCTCCGAGTCCTGAGGTACAGTGTGGTTTAGATCTTGGCACAGACCTGGGAACATACCCTGCTCGGAGCATGTGCTCTTTCCACTTAAATATTATTAATGGTGTGGGCAAGGTTAAAAGCTCAGCCCATGTCACAACGCCAACCTGCAAAGAACCTCAGAACCTGCCAAATGGGCTGAGTTTGTCAGCATGCAGTGAGCATGTTCTTTCTCTGGTTGTTCAGTGCTAATGAATGACTTACTGGAAGTGCATATTCCAGTGTAGTGCTCCTGGCATCCTACTACAGTGATTTCCTTTCAGCAGGAGTTAAGAATTGCCATGTTTCTCTCTATGGCGAACAACCTAATGCAAAATCAGCCCAGTGAGTACAAGGATAATCTTCATTATAGGTCAAACTTGGTGCATCAAATTCACTTCCCAAGTACTGACATTTGTAGCTGTGATATGAAGCTGTCCATTTCTTCCCAGTCCCTCCTCCTTCCAACTTGAACTCACAAATCTTCTAGTTCCTACAATGAAACTTTCAGAGTGAGCTGAGAGTGTTACAGAAATGCCTGATTATCAACCATGTTAATCCCAGCAGGGTGTGCTAGGTTTATCTCCTGTTGTCAAACAGTATAAAGTAATATATAGATCCTGGAGCTAAATTTAAATGAGCTCTCTTACATTCCAAAGGGATTCCAGCCCTGCAAGTATACAGCTCCATGCTGCTGTAGCTATATTGCTTTCTACAGCACAGTGCAGTGTGGATGTGCCCATCATTCCCTCTGTGGCCATCATGATGTCATGATGTTCAGGGGCAGACAGAGAATTAGCTACAGGAATATCACAGCAGACAAGAAAAGAACACAAAAGGCTAGACATAAAAGCAGACTAAAGACATATCTACACTTGGTTTCAGGAGACTAAACTGCTCAAATTAAGTTTCCTTGTTTGTGTGTCTTTTCTCTCCCCCACTTTGTTCTATGGGGGAGCAGATGCTCAGCAGAGGATTACCTTCTAATTCCTTTCATATCCTTAATTTGTAAGTGTCTCCCTGCAATCCTGGCCAGACCCTCAGCTCTTGATCAAGCAGTTCCCTGGTTCAGATTACCGAATGCTCAAAACCACTGAGCCCTTGCCTGTTACTGGGAGTGTCAAAACCTGTTTACTGATGCCATTCTTCAGATTGGAGGCCAGAACAGCTGATTAAAGTCTGAAGTGGCTCTTTAGAAGCCATATACCAACTACAGAGACATAAACGCCATGTTTATAAACATAAAATAGGCAACATGAAGATTCCTAAGGAAACATCAAAAAGATCAGTCAATAGATGTGGCAAATTCAGGCAGATTCACTAAAGAAACAAATCAAAAGATAACTCAGGAGGATCACCCTTTCAAAGACATTTTTCTACTTCTAAGGAAGAGAACTTGAATGAGGCATAACTGGGGCAGAACTGCAAACAAGCCATTATCTAAACTGTGACTGTGCCAAGGATGAGCATGCAGGATTTAGGATTCTTCTTCAATGGTAAATCCAGTTTCATTTCCTCCCTCCCCATTCCATACTCTTGCAAAGGCTCAGGAGCAGAAAACCTGTCTTTTCCTCTGCTCTTTTTTGTGCCCTAGTTCGATTCAAAACAATGGCAACCATTTCTTCTGGCCCCTGTGAGTTATAGGCCCAAGTGAGGTGATGTGAATACAAACACATGTTGACGAATACATGAGTATTACCGCTCTGGCTGTGGGTGCAGGAGATGGCAAATGTGCTACAGAAGAGCAGCTGCCAGAGGTTAAAGCACACAAAATGTGGCTCCTACACAAAAGATTGAGGTTTTCAGAGGATCTGGTGCAAAGCCCAACAAGTACATTTTGTTGCTGCTGGACGAATTTATTTCTGCTGAAACCTATAACTCCTGGGTTAATAAAGTGAACTTTGATGGGACTACAGGGAAATATGGGCTTCCTTCCCAGGAAAGTTAGGACAAACTTAGATGCATTTCTAGAACACAGATTTATGGAAGTGATTGAAGCTGATAAGATCAAAACCCAAGTTAACACTTTCCTTCGCTTTCCTATCACACTCTAAATAGACCTCTGCCACAGTTGGCCCGCTACCAATAAAACTAATGGTGCCTGCAAACAATGAATTTCCCAGAATGATCAAGCTCGCACAATTAGGATCCATGCATGTTGTTCTGCTTTGAATTTTGAGGGATTTTACAGAACCCGCTCTTAGGTTAGCGCTGAGTACAGGAATAGCCAATGGCTTGTCAGGATCGCCTGTTAAATCACAAGGCTCAAGGAAAAAATGACACACAGAATCTGAGTTCATCTGATCAGGTTTGTACATTAGAATGAGAACATTGGTGAGAGTCTCCAGAACCAGTAACAATGAAGGAGCTCGAAAAGATTTACTAGTGCTACTGGTTGCAAAATGCATATACATATCCACTATACATTTATACGATGACAGCGCTAAAACCGGTACATTCTTTATTCTATTTCTTCTCGCTTATTAGCACACTATCTAAAGATGTGCAAAAACCACACCTGTCATGGTCGTGTTAGAGGGATAGTTAATACATTGAGCACAGTGAAAACAAAGAGTTTGGCCCAGCTGATGGGTATGTTAGGAAAAAACACTCTTTTTCTGTTGGGAAGGGGAAGCTTTCCAGATGCACGTAAAACACATCCCTTTCTGCAGGGCAGCTAAATGGCCTCCCTCTCGACATGCGCACAGAGGAGGCTACTGAGAAAACAATCCCTGCTAAGTAAGGATGTGGCAAATATAAATCAGGTTGTGTGATAGGCCACATCTGTAGGTCGGTCATGTGATGGGTGTATTTCCTTACATTCCTCAGGGAGGGCAATAAAAGAGCAGGGTATGGGCTGAACGAATTGTTCTGATGAGACAGATTCAACCCCTGGGTTTGAGGTCAAGCTAGAGAAGACAGGTCCAGGGTTAACACAGCCTCTGTTTCTCATAAATTTAGAGTCTGAAATTTGGGCAGGAAGCCAGGTTTGAACTCGTTCTCTGTTTCTAATTTTAATGTTCAAATGCCCACCTCTAACTCTTTTTCCCTTGATAAGCTCTATAGCTTCCCTGATTTTTTCTCTCCTTTATTTTACATAGGAAGTGCCCAAGTCCACATCTAATTTATACCATTGGTTTTTTACCATAGGTTACTCCAGGCTGCTTTTTCAATGTCTTTTATTTTTAAACCTTTTCTTACTTAAGTCAATGCTACCTGCAGGTAGATTATTCAGATATGTGAAAGTTACACTGTGCTACCTATGGCTGTAAACCTATAAAGGGTAAATAGAATCACTTCACTAGTTATTATATAGGTATAATAACATAGATATGTATATGTGTGTGTGTATATCTATACATATGTGAACTCCCCGCTTGTATCAGACACATTGACTTACCCAAAATACCCATTGGAAAAGATCTTTTCCATCTTTCTAGTTCACAAATCAAACATCAGAGGCATAATAGACAACAATCTTTTAAATGCATCAGAATTAATTGACTGGGGTGCCTGAAAATGAGCACTACAACTGAGCGCTCCACATTGCTCTATTTCCTGAGGACTTCCATTCCAAGGCTCTCGCCAGAAATGGGAACAATCTGCAAAACTAATCCAGTGTTTCAGATATTATGGAATTAGTATATTTTAGATTGCATCTGGTACTAAACTGGTTTAGGATAACTGGCAAAGTCTTTTGAAGGAATTATCTCCCATTATCAATTAAATTCTCATTAAGGAAAGAATCTTTGTAGCTTTCCAGGGGTCAAAATCTTTGTCTTAGAATTATTTCAGTCCATGAAAACATCACATTTCCAAACTAAAGCACAGGAAATGTGTAGAGTCAGTTCAAGATTGCCGTTCTGTACTCCAAATGCACTATGCACTGTTAATAAAGCACTGAGAATCATTTTTGCTTTGCAATATGTGTCTTACAGTCTCCTATGGATCTATTAATGGCTTTGTATTCTTAGGTCTGAGCTAAAACAGGCCAGGTAACTGTACTATACATGAGGATTGGCTCTCACAAAGACCTACCTGCTTTCCAAACCTTACTGAGCCAGGCTTTAATAAAGCATAAACCAGGAAGATGCAACCTCTGAAAATCAAATCCCCACACTTACTTCTTTGTAAGGTGCGCACTATGAGCAGCATGTGTGCTTCTATCCCGATGGCTGCCCCAAAAAACTGAACTCAGCCTTCAACCATGCTCTAACAGAAGGTTTCCTTCTTTGTTAACAACATGGTTACATTGCAAATGGAAAGGAATTTCAAACACAGGGATGTACAAAACAACCAGGGGGAAACTTTAAGAATTAATATTTAAGCTCTAATATTTAAAATAATAAACATACCATTTTTTTCCCCAAAAATACATAATAGGAAAAAAACCCCATGATTCATGAAAAAATGTTTATTTATTATTTGTTTTACTGGTACTACTCGTGCGCATGACTGATGATGCACAAACCACACAGAGCAAGCCCCTGTCTTCCTCTGTCATCCCTCAGTCCTTAAGTTCACAAAACTGGAGGAGAGGCCTCCGAATTTCATAGGTTCCTTCGTCTGCATTCATTCACAGCACTTCTTAACAAACTTTACTGAAAATTCCTTTCAATTGTGCACATTGTGCCTTGAGCAAGCAATACACAGAATTCATTTTGTAAGCCGCCTGTATAAGTAAATGCCAACTGTAACCATCTGAATTTCAGGTCTGAGTTAAATCTTATATATTTAGAAGCACAATATGCGAGTGACACAGTAGGATCTTGTTTATTGAGATACACAGTAGAACCTAAGGAACTGATATTACAGTGGAGAGTAATCTAAATTGCTTTCTCAGAATTTCTACTACTTTCAAGTAATAAAAATGTTACACTCTACACTCTAAATAAAATCTTAGTTGCTATCGACAGTTAGTATGAGATTCAGTCAGAACTACCAAGCTGTGAAAATAAGGCCCAACTTCTGTTGTTTTTGTTGATACATTTGGCATCCAATCATGAAAAACAATGTCCATGTCACTAAAATGGCCTCCAGGCATTCAGTATATCTACATCGAGGTTAAACATCTATGTGAAGATGTGACAGCACACCTTATAAAAGATATTATTGAGTAATATAGACTTTCTGTAATAACCAAACAGTAAAGAATATAGCTTTTTAAAGGTCTCCCCATGGCTGATCTCATGACTCAAAGATGAGAGACTGTGCTGCAAGCTAAGTAATAAAATCTGGTGGATACTGTGGGCTAGCTTGTGACAAATCATATCAAAGTATTATTAAAGAAGGAACTTGAGACCCAAGACTATTATTGATTCTTGACAGAATTTCTTATAAATAAATGTTGCAATCTGATCCTAGACTCCCAAGGCCCTGGTAGGATTCTGACTATTATAGAGCAGGTTGCAAAACAGTAACATTATATTAGCGAAAGCTGAAAGAAGCATATTCAGAGTCAAACAGGTAGCATGGCCTAAAAAGACCAGTAAGAAGCTGTTCTGCACAGGCCTCATACACTTCCAGCTGCAGATTACTATTTAAAATGGCAAAACAATTTCTGAGCTTATAACAGGGCTGTGACCGTGCTAGTGGAATGAATCTGTGACCCTTCAGAGCACTAAGGACACACCTCCATTAGTGTCCATATTCCTGCGCTGAAGAGGCTGATACAGTCAACTGAAATGACAGGGTGATAAATATAAAACCACTATCACCAATAAGACTAGAATGTAAAAGCACTTAGTTTCAGCCTAAGTAACTCACAGAAAGTTTGGTTTCAAGAACCAATGTATCATCCATCACTACTCTACCTTCTGTTGACAAAGTAATTGTAAGATATCTAGAATGGAGGTTCAATATGAACTGACATTTTTGAAAGGAGGAATTGTGTGCTGCACTTACTCATTAAATGTATTTTCCTCCACTAAAGATGTTTCCTTTTTTAGTTTATGTATGAATAACTTTAGTTAAAGTTCCCTTGACACACTGACTTTGCTTTGAATAGCACCTATGTTCATTAACATAAAACCCGCAAGAAAATAATTTTAATGCAGCTTTTTTAACACTTCAAAAGCCTTTAACAAATTGATCGAGCACAATTATGTATTCTAAGGGGAATTGTAAAGAGATCACACAAGGTTGAAAAGTTCTTTTTAATAAAAAGAAAAAAAAAACCTAAGTAAAAAACAGGCACTCTGTGTGGAACTTTGACGCGCAGTGGAAGAAAGTAATGAAACGATACAAAAACCCCCTAATGCCTCCCTATTTTAACGCAATAATTGTCTGTATTATTTAGTGCATAGAAAATACCGTGCTAGCTCAATCAGGTAAAAGGAAAGGTCAAGACAGTCAGAAATTAGAAAGAAACTATATTACCAGTCCACCTACTTACAACCGAGACGCGAGTCAAGGCAAACCTGAACAACTACTTAGCAAAGAGATCACACCAATTTATAGATGCGGATGTCTGCCTTTGGGCAGCAACAGATCTCATAATCGTGGCGTTCTTCTCTTAGCCAATGGTATAGTATTACTGGTATTACTTTGAAAGGCTGCATGATAACAGTATTCTTTCCAAACCCTCATAAACTAAAACAACAACCCACGGCAGCTGAACGGATCAGCTGATATCGAATGAGCCGTGACCAAATGGGAAATAGATTCCCATCTGCAGGAAGCAATGTTTTTTTCCCCCCCAATGTGAACGGGCCTAAATTTATATCTGATTATTTTAAAAGATGTGAGATGGTGCTTTTGTCATTATAGATTACTGAAATTAGTTAAATACAGCATAAAGGAGGCAAAGGAGAAGACGAAGCAGCAAGGATATACCCAGTGAACGTTATCCTGCTGGCTGTGGAATGATGTTAAGTAGCTACTAGGGAAATTCCTATTAGGAATTGACTTGCATTTGTGATATGTTGCTCCTAATATTGCTTTTTGGACGATTCTTTAATCTCCCTCATATTTTCTGTTTCACATACAGAATGAGGGATTCTAGTAGGAAAACATCAACTTACCTTCAGGCAACATTGACTGAACCCAGGTTTTCAGTGCTAGGCTTGACCTTATGTCTTACTTCTAAGAGAGCTACTTTGACCTGACTATTCTTTGTATCTGGTGACAACACTGGGCACAAGGGATACATGAGTGATGGTTTAGAAAAAAACAGCTATTACTCGGTGTGAGATCACTATCACCATTTGAACGAGATTTGCATTATGCTGCAGATAAGGGGGAGTCTGGGTGTCAAAGGCAGGGCTGTGGGAACAAGACCAAGCACAGGGAGGAAAATCTTTATAGCAATCTCCTAAAGGCTGAAGGAGTAGGAATGTGGAACTCGCAACCCCACAGCCTAAGGACTCATCCTCCCCTTCCCCAAACCCATCTTCAGAAAGGACAGACGAAAGAGAAACTCCCACCCCATTTCAAATGCCTCCTCCCCTATCTGGAGTGTCAGAGACAGCGAGATGGAACTACAGACTGAATGAAGAAATGCTGCAGAATTTATGCTTTCAGTACTTCAGAGCTGACTCCAGACTAAAAATGTCTTTACAATATTTTGCTTAGTAAAAAAATCCAGTTTCATTACACAAGGTTAATATAAAATAAGTAGGATTACAAGTATTTCATACCTGAGAAATCTTAAAAGCCTATGAGGTTATGTTGACTAAATAGGCAATAAAAAGAGGGGAAAAACCACGCAGCAATATTGGCAGCAACAAACCAGTACCACTGTGGGTCAGTCTTTTACACATATGCACAGCACAGAAACTCAGGCTTTCTCATAGTTCTGTTAGCGTGAATAGGATGTCTGGAGACATAAAATACCATTCAGTACAATGAGAATGACAAAACCCGGCAAAAGATGGACATGAGAAGGAAAGATAAGATCCAGCAAAGTATGGGCTGAGCACATGTTTTGTTTAAGCATTAAAGGACCCTACAAGATGAGGTTTATTCTGTTATGGGTTCCTGGATAGGCTGGAAGGGATGTTTATTTTTCTGAGGCTCAATGATCTCTGTTGAAGCATCACTAAAACGAAAGCCCAAACCAAGGCCAGATGGGTGCCAGGCAACCCTCAGAGATGCAAAACCGGGTATGACTGAAGTGGAGGGCTGAAAAAACAAAGCTGTGTGGCGATAAATACAGTGATCAGGAGGAGCGAGAGGTGTCAGCCAGGAAAACCTGCTGCAGTGCTGGCTGCTGCCAGCACACAGAACATAAAGCCCAGGACAGCTTCTGAAAGCCTCCCAGGGAAATCTGCAGAGCGCAACAGACTGCTGTAACTGTTGTCTTCGGGGGTGTTATTTGGGTGGACAATGAGCTACACCGAACACTCCTATCGCGAGGCAAGCGTCTTGTATCTCCAGTGAAGCAAGGTCACAAATACTGCATCATTCCCTACCATGTATTCTTTCACAGTACCAGTTTTCTCAGCTTAGGAGGTTCCTGGCCCTTGCCTGACATACTCCTTCTGCCTCCTCCCACTCCTGTATGCACATGGCTTCATGTTTAGACTGGCTGTTGTTTAGAAGGGAAGGGGATGACCTATGAAAGATACACCAAAATGGTTTGGATTAAAACCCTCTTTCCTTCACCACCTTCTCCTCCCCAAGGCTAACAACTTCATTGCAGACAGAGGTACAGGCACTGTCAAAACGGCAAAAAGAAGCAAAGGGCACAGGCAGGGAACTTCACGGGCAAACCTCACTCCTGAGGAAAACAATGCAGTTACAGTCTCATCTTATGAGTACAGATCTCGGTATTGAATTAGGAAGGATCATCAAACTTTTAATCACTGTTTACTGTAATTAAGCACAAGGTACTGATGCATTCAGATACTAAATGCCAGTCTAAAAACTGCTATGCCAAGCAATGGCATTCATTGTGGATTGGTATTACAAAAGCAGAGCTGCTTTTGTTATGCTCTCCTCATTCCTGTAGAAAGGGCTGCAGAAAGGAAGAGGCACAACCACGCTCATGCTGAATTCCTCCTCTAGTTAAGAAGTAACACTTAAAAAGTCAAAGCACAGATAAGCAGCAGTCATGCTGCCAACTTAAGGTGGGAAAAGTTACTGAATTATAAAGAGTGAGGAAATAAGTGAGATTTTGTGACACTCATCACAGGAGATGAAATGGAGGAATAATCTAGGAAAAAGAAGGGAAAAGGAAAGGACTGCAAATCGGACATGCTGCCAGGAAGTGAGGAGGAAGAGCTGGGTATCAAATTTATAGGTCCTCTGAGCTCCTGAATGAAGAATCTGAAGAAGGTAAAATGTCACCTTCATCAGTCTCGGCTGACTTGCTATTCTATTGCCAGATGGGACCATTATTGTCTGATTGAATTATAATCATGGCAAAACTCTACTTGGATCCAAGAATGAGCTTTCAGAAAAGACCTGAGTCAAGGCAGAGCTTTCCTGCCTTTGAGACCTGTAGAATACATGACCTTAAACAGGATTTAAATGATTGTCTGTGACTCTTTGAAAGGCTCTTCTATGGACATTTGTTACTCTTGGTAACTCCTGTGTGCTTCATCTCTGCATTTTCTTCCCTTTGTTTCTCTCTAATAGATAAGATAGCTCTCTAAAGTTAAGAGAGGTTTTTGACTCACTTGCAACTCCAGGAAAAGGGGAGATGAGAGTGGATACACTTTGGAATGACCTGAAAACAGATAAAAAGTAAGATTCTCAGCAAACCAGAAAGCCAAATGCTTGGTTTAGACCGCAAGCAAACTTCAGGAAACACTTGAGCACTAAAAGGGTATTTTGTTATGTCTCAGTCCACGGATTGTCTTAAAAGCAGAAGTTCATCTCAAATAAAAATGGAGCACTGACACACACTGGTTCTGGCAGTCATTTCCAGCTGGACATAAGGCATTATATTGCTGCTGGCATGTCTGTCTTTCTGGAGGAGCAGAAGTCAGATTCCTGACTTCAAAAGTGATTTGATCACCAAATAAGGAATACTTACACTTTAATTCTTAAATTCCAGCACAATAAGGATATTCCAACAGAAACTGGCATTGGTCTCCACCCCTTTTACATCTATTGCCACCAGAATTGGTGCATTTCGGCTTGCGGCATCAAGAAGCTGCGACACACATCTCTCTGTCGCACAAACATTCACTGCAATTGGATGATTATTCCCTTTTCCTTTTCTTAAGAATGAGCAAGTGTGGCTTTGCAAGTCTTGTGTCGTTCCCACAGACTTCTTCCTGTGCCTGGAGCCGATTGTGAACTACCCAGCAAAGTATCCCTCTCCTGCTTCCAGATGCATTTGGTATTGACAGCACTGCATTGTGTTGTTGCAAAAATGCCTGATACAGCTTTCTGTCTGAAAAGTACCTCCTTAGCATCTCACAGTTTGGCATTAATCTGAACTATATTATACTTCATTTTCAATGCAAGTATTTCTATATTTTCAAGCTGTAAGCACTTATAGCCTCAGTGTATGAATCACAGGCAGTGTAGAAAACAGAGCATGTTCTCATTAATGGAAAGCTCAGCTACAACTAAGTTATGCCAGTGAAAATACTTGTATCTTGTAATGCCATATAATCATAAAGGATAAGGAGATACTTCTCTTCAGCTGGGATTTCCAAGGTGAGATTTATAAGCGGGTGCCTAACTGCCTTAGACATCACAATGAACAACAACAGATATACGCTTAGGAGAGTGTGTTTCATTTACAGATCAAAGCAGAAGAGGCTGGATGTAGTTTTCATTTCCAGAAGAGCTTTGGTGCAGTTACTCCTCTGACTAGAAACTGCAAACCCCTGAAACATTTAGCCCTTGAGAAAGAGAAGCAGGAGACAAATACGCGAGGAGAGGAAGAGAATAGCAAAGGATTGAACGCTTCTTCCAGCTCGAACATGTTTTATTCCATTTCCCTCTCTGTTTGGGCAGGTGGCAGTCGAAACGCCTTAAATGAAAAGCTATGTGGGAGTACTGTGCCTCGGTAGCGCCGTGTGCGTACACTTCTTATCTTTGTAGCAACTTATTCCAGATGTTTCAGTAGAGGAAACCAAACCAATTATCTTGGTCATGTTTTAAGATAAGCTCTCAGCAGGACTGGAGAACGTTTTAATCTGGCCTTGCAGCTCCTTCAGCGAATTCCCCGTAACACTCCTTTTCTAAGACTGTGTACGCCCTATTCTATTTTCTCTGCTATTTGATGTGTGTAGGACAATCAGGAAACACAATAATACAAAAGGCATAAAACTGCGTCAATATTTAGTGGCAAACACTTGACAGTGTTTTACTTCAGCAAAACGGGGCACTGGACCATTGGAACTCTTGCACATAAGCAAGGAAAGCTCACGGATGTCATTTACCTCTATCTCCTGATAAACTGCACTTTTACATAAAGAATACTTACCTTGAATCCCTATGGAAAAAGGCAGTTTCAGTATCATCATTAAACATCAGTATTTATCAGTCTGTATGTGGGATTCTTGGTAAGTCAGGCATAGAGGAAAATGCTATATATGGAGAAATCTTTAAAAATGAAGGGAAATTGCATCAGCGTTTTTCATTTTCCTATGGGCATAAACAATCCACAGAGCATGGGTGCATCCAGACATTCCGGTAGTGAAACCCTGGGACAACATGTATCAGCTGTTCCTTATAGGGAGCTGCTGGAAGGAAGGGAAGGGGAAAGGGAAGAGGAAGGGAAAAGGGGAAGAAGGCAAAAGGAAAGAGAAAGGGAAAGGGAAAAGGAAAAGGGAAAAGGAAAAGGAAAAGGAAAAGAAAAAGGAAAAGGAAAAGGAAAAGAAAAAGGGAAAGGGAAAGGGAAAGGGAAAGGGAAAGGAAAAGGAAAAGGAAAAGGAAAAGGAAAAGGAAAAGGAAAAGGAAAAGGAAGCAGAGTAAAAATGGGGTGCATCATCTCTAGCATTCATTACTCCTAGATTTTACCTCTAACTCTCAGACCTCCAGGTCCCTCCACTGCTCACCTGCTGAACACACGACTTCTCCGCTGTCCACTGCTCACCAGGGACAACCTGCCCCACTCAACACATGCACAGCACCAGGACTGTCATTTCCACCTCTTGATTCTGACGTTGTTTCTTCAGTGGCACTGACGAACACCCATTCCCAGTGTTAAACACCTGCTATGAGCTCAGCATTGCCCCATGCTATAGGATGCCGCAGCTCTTGCAGGACTGACCTGCTTTTCTCCAGTCTAGGCCCTTTTCAGCCGTTTTTTCCAGCCACCCTGATTTCATTACAGCAAATGTCATCTCTCCTTTAGCTTACAAATTCCCCGGCACAGAACTCAGGCACCTACTTTAATGTAATGTTAAATTTTTAACAATGCTTTCACTTTATACATCCATTCACTTTTTAAGAGTCATTTCAAAATACTGTTATGTCCTGACCAATTTTATTAGTGTCCCCCCCTTCCCTATGATCAAAATTAACATCTGTACAAAAAATACACCCTCTCTTTTAAAGGATTACTTTTCATCTTGAATCATGCATAGAATATGCCTTCCAACTCTATCCAGTGTAAATAATGTGTAAAATAATCAAAGCATCATCATGACCTGACAGCAGAAGCCTTTGATGAATAGGGTTTTATGTAGGATTATCATATGACATTTCCAAACTACATTATGTTTGAATCATATACCATTGCATTAAATTCTTCTATCAGGCTGGATTTGTACATTTAGCAAGTTATCAGCATTCTCCTTTGTGGTCAGATTTATACAGCAATTGCAATCAAAGGCACCAGAAAGGAAAACCATACAAAAGGAAAGCAGAGCAGAGGAAGGATACTTTAATAATGAAGAAACAGGTCTTCTTGCTGCATTATGTTATTTACTCCACTGTTTAGCCCTGAGGGTGTTACTGGGTTTGTTCAGAGCACCAGATACTGGTACAGTCCGCAGGTATGGGCTAGTGTGGTGTGCCTCTGCCCATGGCAGGGGGTTGGAACTGGATGATCTTAAGGCTCTTTCCAACCCAAACCATTCTGTGACTCTATCATTAGCTACACTGAAGAACCAAGCAGTACAACTACAGAACAGCTAGGTTGGAAGAAAAGCCTTCTCTCACCCCTCTCTCAGGATAGAAAAGATGGAGCGTTAGAACAGTAGGACAGGGATCAAACAAACAACGATTCTGCCTTGGCAAGTCCATTTCCCTTCCTGGACCCCTCTCTACCATCCTGTCTTGGGCTGACTTATACTTAGCTCACAAAACCTACATTTTTTACCTCTGGAAGGCACGAGGTTGCACCAAAAGGCAGGTTTCTAACAAATAGATTTCTCAGAATAAGAAACCATCCCAGGACTTCATGTCCTTTGCAGAAGTTACTCTGTTTAAACAGGAGAGAGGAGGAGAAGGAGGAGAAATGGAGAAGAGGTGAGGAAGAGTGGAAGGGAAAAGAGTGATTGCCAAGTCCATGTGGTGATAGAGACTTAATGCAGAGCTCATTGGTGGTTGGTCCCTACTCACAAGCCAGCAGCTTTCTACCAGGAAGCCGAGGAGCAGTGATTGTGTTTCTCAGTCAAGGAACTCCCCATGCAAATGACCCACTCAGCAGTTTAAAACAGTTTGGAATCCTATCCTCTTTGTATGGCTCAAAATACATCGCTCTTGCACCCAAAATATCATGCTGAGGCCTGATTAGAAAAACAGACTTGACCTTCTCTGCTCTGAAATAGAGAAAATTCAAATCCCTTCAGCCTTCCTCTGTCACAAGACTGTCTCTAGAGGTCCCTTCCAACCTCTCTCATTCTTTGAACAGACTCACGGCCACTGATGGAGCTTAATCTCTTATCAGAGTCTAAGATCAAGTGAAAATAGCCAAGTGCTATAAAATAATATGGTTCAATTGGTATCAGAAAGATATACATTGCGTAAGAACTCAAAACACTTCAGCTGCTAACCCCCCTGTACATTCTACATTATATCCACCACATCCAGTGCTAACTGATGATTTACCAAGTGCTAAATTCCAACTGAATTAATCCAGAATACTGAAGTATTCTGTTCCAGCAAGTATTTCCTGTAGCCAGGTTTTGGATCACAAAGAAGAGGTACTAGGTTTCTTGCTTTTGGCCATAAACATATCCCATATAATACGATACACTGAAAACATAGCAAAACAGATAAGTCTCCCTTCTTAATAAAACTGAGTTAATACAAGTATTTCCTGTTCAAATGAGCACAATCATGTCTCAGTTAGGAAAACTACAGCATCACAAGCGATAACAGAAATATTTGGATGAATACAGTAATGAAGAGGTTAAATCTGATTGTGATTAGATTTCAGTATGCGTGGTCATGAGGCTAATAGTAAATTTTCCTTGATTAACTGATCCTGTTTGTTAAGAGCTCCTATTAACATTAGCACACTCTATGTCGGCTACAGAGACACACCATGGACCAGTGCAAGATTACTGAAGGCAGGTACGCATGCTGATTAGAATGTGGCAGTTTAATAAACTCTTCTAACATTAAATTATTTAATGCATTCATGCTCATGTAGGCTATTCAATGGTCAGCTTGACCACCTATGTGTTAATATTGGGAATTGAAATGCAGAGGATGGAAGAAATATAGCAGTGGATGAGGTAATTAGCTCTCATGTCTGATAAATGGGGCAATACCTATGTGTATACATGTTTTAGCACATCACAAATGGTGCTTTCATTAACTGGAATCTCTTGCTGAAAATTTTCTGAACGTTTAGTTTGATTTTGATCCCATAAACAATTCAGCTAACTACTGTAGCCAGTGTCTGCTTAATATTGGAAGCAAATTTAAAGCGAGCTAGAGTGATAAAATACATTGTAAAAATACAACATAAAAATTATCCTTGAAGCTTTGAAGCCATTTGGATGCTCTTCCAGGGTACTGCTTTGAAACAAAGGTAATGTTTAATAAACACTACCTGAAAAGTTCCAGGCTGTGGGCTGCTACGTGTTTTATCTTGTGTATTCCTCCCTCCTGCATCAGTAACAAGTGGTTGTTTGCTATGTAGTAAACTTGGTGAAGTTTGAGGGAGATGTTATGCCAAACAGCCTTCAAACCAACACCAGCACCATCTAAGAGTACACTGCGTAACACACTGAGTCCCATTCCATCTTGTTAGGGGCAACACAAGTCTGTGTCACACACTGTATAAATACACATTAAAAGTAACATAAACCAAAGTCATTGTTCTGATGCAATGTGTAATTTGCTGCAGTGCCTTTTGTCTTCAGTGCACCCAAAGCACAGCAGTGCTGGTAGTCCTCCTGCCCAACTCTTTTTGCTGGCATTTGAATCTCTTTTCAGATCATTTAGCAAACCTAAATAAATGCTGGGAATGGCTGATGGGCTTCCATTCAACACTGTGTCCACCTCCAAAATCCTTAACAAAATACAACCTTGCTAAAGCACTTTGGTGAATGAGCACTTTACTTATTAACTGTGGTCTCTGTCCATTCATTTACAGTAAGCCACTCATTTCAAATAGCTTTTGTAACATTTTAAAGATTAAAATGATATAAAATGAATAGCTTTAGTACTAATCAGCCATGTAAGCACACATTACTAGAATCTCATTAGCCAAGCTATTGCGTCATTGCCAATAGCACAGTGTGACATACTGATGAGGACAGACACTGACACTCCAGGCCTGGAAATCTTACCTAAACTTAGTTCTACTGGGACCTAAGGATTGTGGGGGGCAAACCATTGGGTGCTCTCTTTGCAAAAGATTAAACCCAACAATCAGGTGTGTTGACAGTGTATGTGGGACAGAAAGACATCCATAAAATGTAGGCAGCAGTTAAAGGCAAAAAAAGTAGGATGTCAGGAAAAAGCGGATGCCTGATGTTGGCTTAAAACATCTTAAAGCTCCATAGCATATCTCAAAAAAGAACAAAGATGAGTCCAAAAAGAATCTGACCTAAACAAATGGTTTCGCAATGCTGCTACGTGTGGTTTGGTGATGTGGACAGTGGAACTGTTGCTGGCTGGTTGGTGCTTCCCTGTGCAAGCACAGCAGGATTTTACCATCACATGAGATTACTTCACGGAACCCTATCTCGGTTCCCTCCCTGATTGATTGGACCTATCAAAAGATCCTAACTTTCTGCCTGCCTTCCTGGATCAACTCGAGTGACATCGGTTTTCATCTGCAATTACTCCTTAAAATGATAATAATAAATCAGAAATAATTCATTCTAAGGGAAAGAGACTTCTTCATTTCCTTCCTGCACCTTCCAACACTGAGTTTAAAAATCTGCCTTTTCTGACTTGGATCTCAAGGGACCACATTGGACTTCATCTGGTTTCCCTGTGTATAACATATTGTCCATCTGGGCAGTGTCTGCTCCTTAAGAGTAGTGCTCTGCTGCATGCCAAATTCAACTTGCACTGTGGTTGGAAAAGACTGCTAATCATCAGGTAAAAGCAAGGCTGGCAGTGAGAGAACAGTACACAGAGCCATTCCAAATCAGAGAGAGGAAATAAACAGCTGGAAGGGACAGCATCAAGGAGAAAAGCACCAATAAAAGTAAAGGAAAGCAGAACTGGGAAAAGACAAAGATAATATGAAAGCAACATCAGGAAAAGAAGATGGAGGCAGAGTCATATAAAAGAGGATGCACATGTTTGCTGCTTTATTTAATCCCCAACTCCAGCTCCTGAGCACTGGATTGTATGACATGTCAAAGAGGACATCCCAGGCAGTGGAAGATGCCATGTCAATTAAAGGGAATCTTCCCAAAAAACCCTTTCAAAAAGGCTATCTGAACATTAAGCAGGACCTGTGGGTGCTGATAGGTCATGGACTCCATATCTGTGAGGCAAAGAGCCAGATAATGTAAGGAAGAGCATCCTCAAGTTTGATCACTTGTCCTGCTCTGGCAGATCTGAAGATAGGGAGGGAAGATTTAATATATATGGCAGGATTAACAGGAGGCATTGTTAGATGAGCTGCCTACGTCTTCCTAAGCGGCTTCCTTTAGCTTGCAAAGGCTTTGACAGTTCGCATTCTCAGATGCAGAGTTCTATAACAGAACTGAAAGGTGTGCAGCATTGTACTCTCTGACAAGCCTAGGATCCTGAGCATCATAAAGACACAAGAACCGCATTGCATTAGGTAATTTTCTGAAGTTGCTGTACTTATTCCTGTGCTTGTCTAATCCTCTCTTCTCTCTCTTCTGTAATCTCTCCGAGTCCCCCTCCAATGCCCTTCCAATTACAGTTCCATGCTGCCCATCATGTCGTCAGTTGGAAGATACTAGGTTTGGATTAGCACTAAATTCCCTTAAGTCTTTCAAAGTCTCCACCTGGGTATGAAGTAAGCCTGAGACTTTAATTATATCTGCCCAGCTGATACAAGTTGTTCTTTCCACCTAGATACTTGCATTTCAGGAGACCAGACCAGCCAGTAGTTTATACCTTCTGAGCATGGGCTAGCAACAGATGTGAAAGAAAAGCTCCCTGAACGAATTGGCTAATGCAGGTTGGTATTTTTAAGTCTTGTGGCAGTTTCCTTAAGCAGATGACATATTTTTCACCAGTAGCTGCTGCACAAACAGCTCTCAACATGAAGGATGTTGGAGGCCGCTTACTTTCAATGACCGGTGAAATCAAACACGTCATGTTTTCAGTGAGGTTGCCAAAATCCTGACATCTACAAATATACGGATTAGCTAAGTCCCACTGAGGAGGACCCAGGGGCAGTTGGGTGAGCTCAAGCCTTGCCTTGCTCCAGCAGCACACCTACGGCATGTACTGCTGAGGAACAGCAATGAGTATCACGTTCCCTTTCCCAGTATTTCCTCAGCTGTGCTGTGCTCCACTTGCTTAGTTCCTATGTGCCGTTTCGACTCAGCATAGACTTTGGAGGGGTAAAACTCCCTTTTTCTCTCTTCAGAAATTGAACCTCCTTGATTTCCTCTCCTATTATCTAAAATAGAGGTTTTTATTATGTGTCGGAAAGACTTTATAGCCTAATCTGCCTTCATTCTGAGTTTAACCAGGATCGCTTTAATAACTATACAACAGCAAAAATCAGTAAAGTCATATACAAAATCCAACATGTAACTGCATTGCAGTGTCTTAACACAACTAAATCCAAGAAATACAGTCCAAAACATTTCTTCCCTAATTTCCTTTAAAACCCACACAGGGACACCAGGATATAAATGAAATTTTGGGTTGTTTTGTTTAATGCTGCCTCTCATGTCTATTTAAGTGCAACTACCTGGATCAGATGGATAAATAATTTGCCTCCTAACAGCTCATGCCCTTGTTTTATTAATCTGGTTATCTTTAAGAGCAGGTTTTCTAGGTCAAGATCCTCAAGGGAGCCACTTCAGAAGAATACTCTTTGTTGGCATACAAATGACTGCAATGTGCCAGTCACCTTCCCCATTTATCCTGGGAGAATGCAACGTATGGTTAGGAAACACCAGCTGTGCTGCTCCCTGGAAAGTACTCGTCTCACCCATTCCACCAGCAAAGGATGGAGGTTGATGGGGATGTCTGCTCCAGGGACAAAGGGTGACTCTTGGATTCAACTTGCTTCTCCAGAATATTTAGCCTCAAAGCTTGTGCCCACAGAAGCATTTTCTGATGCAAAGAAAATACATAAGGTCCTGCTACAGACCAAGAGCAGATAGGAAAGACATGACAATCACTTTATCTTGTTTCTTCCTTTCTTAGGGACACTGTGCACAGCTAATACAGTCCAGACTTACAACGACAAAATAGTCTTTAAAGTAGTTTTCTTACCAGAAGATTCTGAGCAGCACTATAAATAGCCCCCCTTCATATATTCAGACTCATACAAATACCCAGTGCAATGTGCAGGGATGAGGCCAGACAGCTACCATTACCAGTAATGGCTGTTCCAGCCCCGAATTCCTGGGTGTGACACAGAAAATTACCTCCAAATATCAGATTTAACTGATTTTCATTTCAATTTTTAAAAGCTGTTTCAACTGCCAGAAGTGCTGAAAGGCCTCCTCATGGAGTTAATTTCAATGGATAACGTGCCTTTGAGGAATACACATATAGATAAATATACATAAACTTGGATTATTATATAAAAGCCCCCACTAGATTAAAGGAGCGCCGGTGGTGCAAAGTCAAGCAAAGTTAAGGGATGTAGGAAGAAAGGTGGCCCAGTGTGGCAGCAATTAAGGGTCGCACTAACACTCATCAGCTTAATTTATCCCCCTTGAATTCATGTTTTACAATATAGTTTTACATCAGATGATTCCATTATTAATTGCTCCCCCACGAAATACTCACTTCAGGCAGTGTCCGAGATAGACGGTGCTCAACAAAGGAGCAGGGCAAGCATTCACTATTGTTATTCCCACTGTTTGGAGAGTGGTTCCTCATCTTCCCCAGTGAACAACCTCTTCAAACTGCATTTTACAGAACGAAGGCTTTCCATTCACTTGTGGGATCGTCCATTACCCTCCATGGGATACTATCTGAGTATTTCTCAAACATTAATGAATTTACTTTCAGAACATCCTTTTGGTTCATTTAATTGTAAACCATTTTACAAGTGGGAAGCTGAGGCACAGAGCTAATAAGGTTAAAAGTATCTGCTCATCTTGGGTTCTTCTGAGATGCCTAACACTGTTTCTCCTTACTATTAAGCATTATGCAACACTATTTGTTCAAGCGTATTTCCTATTGACCTATTGTAGTTATGAAGCACTTCAGTAAATCAGAGCATATCTCTGTAGGGTAATGAAAACACACTTCTGGGTCAGCTGACATCACTGTAATATTGTTGCCATTGGCAGCATGAAGTGTTGGGTTTAAATTTATGGGAGTTACAACAAAAACTTGAGCCACCGTAATGAACCTGGAGATAATTACACTAAGTTTTCTGGTGCAAAAGCCAGAAACCTGATTGCCCCGCTTGCAAAGCAGCAGTTTAACAACCCATATTTTCATCAAAGGTAGAACAGAGAACTAGAGCCATGGAGATGAGCAGGGAATAACTGATTTACACAACTGTAACTTCACACTTTACACTCTTTTCCTCCAGGAGTTCATGAGGGTTATCAGGCTGCCCTCCACTCCAGCCCATGGTCTGACATGACCCTTCTCGGCTGGGTAGCAAGGCCTAGTTCAGGCTGGATCAAGTACTGACAACTAAACATGCTTACCTTGCATATGAGCACTCCAACGCTGTGATTTCTTGCTGCAGATGAGGATGACCATTGTCTCCTCTCCCCTCCCTGCACACATAGGCACCTGCAGGCAACCAGCAGGCCCGGGCTCCTTTACGCTGGCTCAGGAGTGGTCCTCCAGTTCCCAGGATCTGTTCACCTTCAAGGACACAAGTCCCTGTTAGCAGAAATGACAGTCAAGCACAACAAAGCGCCATATGCAAAGCCCAGCATATCTCAGGCTGGGAACAGCCCATGGCAGAGCTGTCTCCCCTTTGCTCTTCCTCGCGGCTTCCCATGCCTCTGGGCTTCTCCAGCTTAACAGACATAAGAATCCAGTTCTCCATGACAATATTCAACTGCAGCACCCTTAACTGATCTCTTTTTATTCTCCTTGTCTAATGGGAGTCTTTCTTGCATTTACTGTTCCTCCTCATTCCACCCTTCCCTATCATTTTTTCCCAGGTCCCATACTCCACTTATGACTTACCTTTTCCTACCCTCTTCCTGTTGAAATGCAGTCCCAGGACATAGCAGAAAGGCACTGAGATAACAGGAAAGTTCCTCCTCACACTCAGTTTTGCTGTTCAAGTACCTAAGTGCCCAACTTTTGGTGCAGGCAATGTTGCTGCAGGAAAAGCCTGCTCTGCTTCAGCAGCTCTAGGGCAAGAAGGAATATCAGTGCTCCATAGGGATGCCATTTCCACACTCAGTGATGCAACCCAGGAAGGAGAGCTAAAATTTCGCCATAATAATGAAAAATACAAATATTTTTAAAAGTATAAAAATATAAAAAGGAAAAATAAAGTTAAAAAAGGAAGGATTTAGCTACAGAACTAAACTCTGAACCACTCACCCTGGATCAACCAACAGACTGCAGCTTATAGCAGCTGAGGACTCAGCCAAACTTCCATGCTTCCTTCCTGATGCCTGTGAAAGCCACACGCTAACACTGCTGCCAAATGGCAAGTCCTTCTCCTTCCATGGGAGCACGGGAACTTCTCAGTAAAACAATAAGTTAAATGTGTGAAACACAAAGTGTTTCCCCTCCTTTTATTCTCCAAGACAGCACAACGCTTTCAGCAGAAGTGGGAAACAAAATGGGATTTTTCAGTCTCATTATGTCAGTTAGCAACTGACTGCTAATGGGCACTTGCTGTCTAGGTGGTGGCTAATACAGCAACTGATGTGTCTCTCAGATGGATGGCCTGACACCTGTCTACACCAGTTTCTTGTGCTCATCAATCCATAACCATATATCCCAGGGAAAAAAGTACTCAACTTCCTACCACTAGCACCTCCTAGTAATTATTTCCTTCTAAAATTACAACAGAAATACTCTGTAGAGGCTTTTTGTACTTCTCTGTTCAAAAAAGGCAATATATTTAATAATCCTGTGTTAGTTTTTTTATTAAACTCTACATATTAAAGAAAATATTTTAAAAGATAGGTTTGGGGTTTTTTTACTATTGAAAAATCACCTTCTTTAAGAAGAAAAGCTCACTCTTAGCCATTCAACACCTACCATGTCAAAATGAGAAAACAAGCATGCAATGTAAGGCTAAGAGGGGGTAGCTCTCACTGTGACAGATTGCTTTCAGCAACGCCATCAATAACCACAGCAGAAAAGCTTCCTGAATCCAGTTGCATGAGTCTTAGACTTAGCTCACCCACCTTACAGCTCAGGAATTGCTTCTTCTATGATCTATACAAAACCAAATGGAATCAGGGGATCGTGCCCTCATGAGGTATCTGGAGTGTATAATAGCAATAATTATAGAGCGGTATTATTAACAATCAGCCTACATTTTTCACTGTGACACATTCAATGCACTACAGAATCCAACTTTTAATTGAAAAACAGTCAAACTATAGCATTCCTGCTTGCAAAGATAAACTTCTCATTTGTACATGGATGCAGTCTTGTCTCAGTCTAACGCAACAGCTTCGAGGAAGATTGCCCTCATCTGTCTCAACTGTGAGTTATCTGCTAAACCTACTGCTTCAAAGCTCCCCAAACTTGAGGGAATCTCAGCCTATGTTTTCCTTAGTGTGGAATACCTGCTCAGTTCAAGCACGTTTCAAATCAGCCCAGAAGGATTCTGTTTGGACCACAGAAACTGAAGTGCTAAAAATCAGTGCTGGAACACTCATACGAACATGAAGTCCATATCCATTATCGTCATCGCCGCTTGAAGTTATCATTCAGTCCTAATGCTAAGCTAAAGCTTCAGCCCAGGGACAGTAATTTCAAACTTTTTAGGCTGATTCTATAAAATGGGTATATAGTCTGATCTATGAGGTTAAATCACATTATAATGGATTTTGTGAGGCTGATATGTCACATAGCAAGGTGTTAAAAGTAGTCACTACAACACATTGTTCAATGCTGTGCTTCAAAACCCCCGAACTTGGGTATCACAACCTTCAATTAGTAAAGACGTTAGCATCAGGACGTAATATGCCCCCTCTAGCTCCCACCAAAACAAGAGATATGTTGGTATAGTGACTGTCATATTACTTCGTGGCTAAAACCACCCCCTTCAGCTCCTCTAGCTCCCAGGTAAGAGATGATAAGCAAAGTGCAACTCATAAAGTGTGATCCAGTTTTGGAAAAGGGAACTGCGTGTAAAAAAGAGCTGCTAGGTTGTATGATGGGACTTCCTGGAAACATTCCCATTCTGCATGAAGAGCCGCACCAACTTAGTTTATCATGGAAATTAACATTCAGGCATAAAAAGGTAGTTCATTAAATTAGTGAAATTATGGAGATAATCCTCTGAAGTTTTGCTTAATCTCCTGCCTGTATAATTGAGAACCAAGGCAAACAAAGATTCAATATTAATGTACTTCCAGGAACACTGGGAACTCCATCCACGGTTAGTTATTATGACGGCTGTCTTCCTGAGCAGCCACTACATGAACTGAAGCTCTGCTTCCTGCAAGTAGCTGGACATCGCCTGCTGGGATGGGAAGTAGAGAGAATAAATCTGTTTTCCTTTGTTTTCGCTCTATTAAACTGCCTTTATCTTGACCCAGGAGGGGACTTTTCCATCTGATTTTCTCCCTATCCCATCCTGCTGCGGAGGGGAATGATGGAGCAGCTTGGAGGCCATGTGGTGTCCAGCAAAGGTCAACCCTCCATGCTCCTCCAGATGCCATCCTGGAGAAAGCAGAGTACCTCTCTCTTGTGTATTTGTCTGTGGGACAGGTGGCAATAAATGTCTACTTCTCTGCTTTAATTGTGCTGGTCAGACAGGCAGACAGGCATTCATTTCACTACGGGTTCCTTCCTGTCAGCAGTTCAGAATATCAGACCTTTCACAGCCTTCCTAGAACCAAGTCTTCGTTCGAATTTCATGAACACCAGTGGTTGGTTCACACAGAGGTCAGTTCCCTAAGCTTCATCATACTCCCTGATACTGATTCACGTTAGGCCCTACAGAGAAGATCCATGCGTTCTTCTGCTTTGTGACAAAGTCTTTTGTACGTTACTCAGTGGGAAGATGTAACAAATCTGAGTTGATCAGTCTGTGAAACCACCTTATGTGGAAAATTGGACTGATGCTGCATTTAGAGCTAAAATCCAACAAAGCACGAGAAAGTAAATGACATTCCAACTAGACATGCATTCCTCCTCATTATCATGAATAAGGGGGGGGGAAACTTCAGTTCGTACTTAATACATCATGGCTCTCTTTTCAAGTGCTAGACTCTTCCTGCATTAATGCTAAATTACCCTTCAGAAGAAAGTAAGACCTGTAATGGTTAAGGAAAACAGTTAATATTTACATAGAAAAGTTATGTTTCTCATAATAAGTCGGTATTAATGAACAATGAAAATTGCTTTTATTTGACACTGGGCTCCGATACTGCTAATGTCACTAAAAATGTCATTTTTAAACCACCTGACATAGCCCTTCGCAATAACAGTATAAATAAATTTACAGTGTGCTTACAGGCTTAACTAGGACCCAGACATGAGACGTTAAATAATACACATGTTGCCTGAGTGGAGACTTAAAGCACGGTTGCACTGAAGCCAACTTAAAGGATCCAAGTCTTTAACAGAGAGTTAGTTAACTTGTCTCATATTATATTGCAATCTCCCATGTAGATATCTCTTATATGTTAATTACCAGAGCAGCAGCCAATGTAATCACTCATCACTGGTGGCCCAGTGCCAAACCATTTTGCTATGGTTCTTGAGTTTCTGCTCACCAAGCCACTGAGAAGAATCCTTGCTAACTACTTCACTATGCACAGTGAATACCTCTGTCTTCCAGATACCCTGCCTGTTACGTATCTCCTACAGAACATCTGTGCAGCTCCTACGGAACGCTTCTGGGTGCTGATGGAATATTAAAAGGGACTTGATGGAATAAACCAGAAACACAATCAACAGGAATGAAAAGGATCAGAAAAATCCAAATAAATGCTTTAACGTAAGGAATGGGGAAAATAAGAGATCAGGGGTGAGAGTGTGCGGAAAAGAAGTGAATGGGATGGCAGCAGAAGAGCATAAAAAGAACACTGCGAGAGGTTAGTGAAAGAACTGGATTTCAGCCTGCTCTCCCTGCAGCTGAGTCTGGCTGCTATGGAAGCCAAAAGAGCAGATTAGACAATGACTTTTGCTACGATGGGACAGTCAAGCCCCTGCCTGAGCCCAGAAAACTTTTACCAGGACCAGAAGGTGTTGAGATTCCCTTCCAAAGATGAACTAAGTCTCATTTTCTGCTGCATAATGGGGAGGTGGTGGGGGAAGAAGATGCCTCCTTCCATCAGAAAGGTCCAGAGGTCCCACTGTGCAAACAGTTCACTTGGGTAGGAGACAGCTCGGAGGTGAACAATCAAAGCATATGTGGTAACTGCCCCACTTCAAAACCATGTCAATGAAGAAGACTTAGACCAACTCCTATCATGCATGCCTGGATTAGAGTGAAATGGTACAGTTTATGGTTGTATGCTACTTTAAAGGAATGGGTAATGTTTATTTGTTAATACTGAACCTAGAAGCAATCTCTTTTACAAATTAAAAACTCTCGTAAAAGGGTTCTTTTTCTTACTCAATCCGGAGCATTAGCAATCGTTAAAAAAGTACAGACTTAAAGCAGTATTACTGATCAAATATAATACATCGCATTAGAAATAAATTCCATATTAAAATAGGGACTTTTACTACAGAATTACACTTTAAACTTTCTTTTTTTCCCCAAATAAATTACTGAAACTTTTGCACTATGAAAGCTCTCAGGCAAAATTAATGGTTTTGTTTTGCAAATTAATTTAGATATTAAAAAATTATATTTTCAACCAAGATCTCAGTTACTCAGATTAAATATTAACCAAAAGCTGTCTTCTGCTTAAATAGAATTTAGCCTTTGAAGTGTTTTTATTAATCTCTTCTGATGTAGGTGCTTGAAATTCTATGAAAGTGCTGCTGCTACCAGTTCTGTGCATCACTTACTGTAATTTATTTTCAGAACATAATTCTATTTATAAATGAAAATCCTATTAAAAGAAGACAAGAAAAATTAGTCCTAGACTTTGCATTGGTAGAGTAGAAACAAAATGAGCGGCCTAACCTGAAGTGACATTTACAAATTACCTGTTAATTTAAACTGGGTTGAAGGATGACAGAGTTTAGTCAGACTGACAGGAAGTACCGAAGGAATGACAGTTGGGCCTGTAGTGGCCATAAAGCTCCCATAGCGAGCACATTTATCTGCCTTCTCGGGGAAAAGCTTCCCTCACAGTAAATAATGTATTTATAAAAATATTTACTCCGTGGCAGCCCAGTGAGTGCACATTTCATGGCACTGACCACCACCCCACCCCCC
>JANRGW010035221.1:34399-57294 GCA_024733675.1 Psilopsiagon aymara
GGGCACCCCCCCCCCCCCCCCCCCCCCCCAAATCACTGCTTTCTAACTCTGATTTCCACTAGGGAGAAGAGCTGCTTTAAGACGGCCACCTGCCTTTAGTCACATGGTTGACCCATCACCACCCCCCTAAAGCTAAAGCACATGATTTTCTTAATGAAAATGAGACAAGAAGTGACAGAGCTTGTATCCTTTAGTTGCTTGAGGATAACATTCATGCCCTGAGACCAGTTCCTTTGTTCAGCAGACATTCTTAGAACGGACACGACTGCGTATCAAGGCCACGCAGTGCCAAATATTTATAAAGATAATAATAGCTGCTTTCATTCCACTTGGTTAGAAACAGGACTCAGAAGACTCAAAACCAAGTGCTAAGAGTCTTATTATTCATTCACTTTTGAAAACCAAAATGGTTTAAGGAAGAGGCTCATGTGTCATTAACATTAAACACTTGCCAACTGCCCAAACTTTTATGAAATACTGTTATAAAATATTTAAGCTATAAACTGAATATTTGTGAGTCTTAAAATAATCTAATGATGATCACTTAGGAATCTGTTCCTCTTAGCAGTAACAGACAATATCATATAGCTACCGTAGTGCAATTTGGCAGGGCAGCACCACACATGTGGAGAGAAACACAGACTGTGTAGCTAACTCAGCCCACATATGAGATTTCTTCTGCATGCTTAATAAAACTTGTTTTGCTATTCAACAGCAAGCAGTATTTTACATAATATAAGTTTATATTTTTATATTTATAGAGAAATACATAAATTACTGAACATTTTAAAACATTATACCTTGGTTTAGGGGTCTCAGAAAGCATCAGCTTATTTCATTCACCAGGCACTCATTGCCTAGGCAGTCATGATCTCCCCCTCTCACCTTAGCCACTTCCTGGTACAGTCCAAGCTGCATGTTGCAACATAGCAACTAATATGGATCATGAACCCTCTGCTTACTATTGGGATACATAACCCGTGCTGATGCAATGCAGCTGAGGAGCATTATAAATTCCTCTGCCCCCCTCTAAGTGTATTTATAGATAGAAACCAAATGGTTCTTGGAGACTGTGTTTATGTTCCAGAACAAAGGCATGAATTCCCATCACCTCTTTCAACAAAAGTCATAACTCCTTGCCTTAATGCCATTACTAAAAACCTTGCTTTTCAAATTGATGCGCCAAAACAAAGATGTCAACCATAACCAAGTTTGCAACACCAAAGTAAGTTAGGGTTTCTATAGGTTGCAGTGGAAGACTTTCCAGTGGGTACCATCATTTTGTAGTAGACCTTTCAAATGTAACTCATTTCTGACTTTTAATCTCAGCACAGGACCCCTGATTTTGTTCTTTTTTAAATAGTGGTTTGACAGTGATGAAATTTTATACCTACTCCACAAAAGATTTTCCTTATTTAATAGCAGAGTATAAATTCTGGAAGCAGAAAAAGACCTTATTATTATGGAAGAATAGTAAAAGAAGATCTACATTACCATTATTTTTGAAATTAGACATTGTACCTTAGTCAAAAGATCCAAATATAGACCGTGCTTTGGTCTGTAGTATGTCATTGATGAGAAATGGTCCTCAAGCTCTACTTAAAGAGCCTGAGAGGACACAATTAATACTTTGATTTCCCTCAGGAAAAGGGAAGCGCCTGCAACAGAGAAAAGTTTGGAAGTTCTATTAATAGTGGGAGGAGACTAACAGAAAAGGGTAAAATAAAAAGATGAAAACTGAACTGCTGTAGTTGATCCGTTATCCACAGACTTCATCCCTCGCTAAAGCTGGTAAAGCTTCCCCCTAATCACAGAAAGAAGAAATGACCAATGGGAGTATTCAACTACAGAGTGAGAAAGAGCTCTTCGGAGATGTCCAATGAGGAGAAACACAACCCCATCTCCAGCTTGACTCCATGATATCGAGTGCTTTCACATGGTTCTGTACATCTTCAATATATCTTTGGGGAAATTGTATTCTATTTAGATTTGGACATAGAGCTAATATATACCATTTTGTTCATTCTCTCCTACACATCCCTGCCCAAAAAACCGTGCATACTTCTCTGGCCAATCACAGTTATTTATCCAAGCTTATTAAATGTTCCTGTACTGTAAGACTGATATCCTTGCCTTTATACAGTATATCAAGGACATATGATAATGATAACGATCAATGTTACTTTAACACTGCACAAAGGCCAGGATGTCAAGGCCATTTCTTCATTAGAAAAGAGGACTATTGATTATTAACTAGCGACTGGCTAGAAATGAAGAAATTAATAGGCAGATTACCCAACTCCCAATTACCTGCAAAGACTTAGTCAGGTATTTGGGATGTAAATTAAGAACATGTGGTGGTAGAACTGGACTTTTTCATCATTCAGCGCCATTATTCCGATTGGATGTATTATAAGAAAGGGAATACTGGGCTATACTTGCACCAAAGGGAAAGAAAAAGGTACTCTTTAGGTCTGCAATATCATGTCTAAGCAGGTAGACTTTCAAACCATCACAGAAAAAGTTCTGTAGTCTCTCAGAACTACTCCAATGAACTGCAGCAAACAGAGCTAATATTCATTGTGCCTTGGGAGTCATTATGTGTCAGCCAGTCACTGAGCAGCATACAATGCTCTACTGGGAGTTTGGCCTCTTCCAAGGATCTGAATGCTAATCTGACACCCCTGAAACTCCAACTACAGGGTTCACACTGTGTGTACTTACCTCATACCATCTCTGCCCAGTACTATTATCAATAGGTCTAATTGCCTGCTACACATTCAGAAAAGGTAAAATTCACTGCTGTCTGCTGAGGACATTCTTTTCACTGCCGAAATTCAGACCTTTACTTTTCTTCTTCCTTCTTTTTTTCATTACCTGCTTTGTATTGAACTTTAGAAGAGTTAATTCTGATGCCCTGGCAGTAAAAAATAAAATAAGAACTACAAGACACTGCAGCTCAGATTGCTGCTTCAGGAGGTCATGGCACTAGATATGAAGTAATTTATGTGGGACTCTAACCAGCACTCTGAATTCCCTGATTCCTGTTACCCCAGGGAAAACGGATGCCAGCGATGAGTCACGGGTCTGAATGATGGTGGGAGACCTTCTATTTCTAACTTGGCTTGCTAAATAGTCAATTATCTTTAGAAAACACTCCCAAATGGTTTTTGATTTTATTCCACAACCACTTAAAACCTAATGGACACAGTTAAGTGTATTTTCAACCAAGTCATTCATTTTCAGATAGAATTTACATTAGGAGAATCCTTTACATACGCTGTTTTCTGTGCCTCTAACTACTGAGCATCACAGTACTGATCATACAATGCAAAAGAGGACTATGGTTTGGCTGTCATCCTAAAATACTTCTTCTAGCGTTACTACAGCGACAGGACGTGAGTGAGGATTTAATTCAGAGAAATCCTTTGGCCTATGCTTCTTCTACAGCCTTAGAGCTTACAAAAATGCAGGAAAGTTTCATTCCTTAGAATTCAGCATCTCCAATGTCATCACACCTCTTGAGGTGCATTTCAGTGTTTTCAGGCTGCCAGGGAGACATCAGGTAAGAATAGGAAGTCCTTACTTCCTTACTGGCATCACACTTTGAGGGTGAAAGTGATTTAGGTTCTTAAATCCATCCTCTAAGTGCCACTGGAGTACTTAAAATCGCTGTTCTCTTGCAATACCTTTAGAACCCCACACAGAACACAGCAAGCTGGAGGTTCCATGCTGCTGCCACTCAGCTTAGTAAATTTAGCTGTTCCTGTCATACTCAGGACACACTGTCAATTCCCCTGTCTGATTTGGAAGCAATGACTGAACTTGGGTCTCCCAGGCAATATAAGATCCTCAGAGGCAGGTCTTTCTCGGTATTGCTCACTGAGGCTGTTCTGCTCTGTTTAAACTGCTTAAATGTCCTTTGGGAGAAAGAAAGAGGGAGAATGCCTGTAGGCTGGTGGCCAGAAACCCAATTATTCATCACTGCACACAGTTTCCCCTGCATCATTCTGACCATGCCCACGCAGCAGCAATTTACTGAGGCCACAAAGCACAAAAGCGAGGCAGTATGGGCAGCAGAAAAACCTACCTCTCCCTAGGAAGCAGGGGATGAAATCAGTTACACAGTGAAGCCAGATCTGGCATCATGAGGGAAAGACAGAAGGAGCAGCAACAACAGCAAGACATACTCTGCATAACAAGCGCAAAGCTATCAGCTGCATAACTAGGCTGGCCATCCCAACCAAAGGTAGTGGCACCCCAGAGACACACTGACGCTTAAGGAAGTTAGACAGAAAGGACAGGGAACTCTTTTATTCACAAGCCATAAACCCCACAAGTCAGGTTTGAAACTTCACCTGTAAACTTTCTGACTTAATCAATTATAGATGAACCGCATGAGAAATACAGGGAAAGGAAGGGAAGGGAAACAGGGTATCAACATTGCTTTGCCCACCATTTGCCTCTTTCTGCAGAGGCAGCTTCAAAAGAAGTGTGAAAAAGACCAAAGAATGCCCATGTGGGGCTATGGGGTAGTTTTAAAGCATACTATTCATATAAACTAAGGCTGTGACTGCCAAAACTAATGTTTATTTCTTCAAAGAGTCTTTTAAGGAATTAGGTGTTCTTTGTCCTCTGCTTGGTCAGTGTTTGTAGGAACATAACTATTGCCCAGTATTTTAACTAGTTTACTTAAAAGAGGCTCAGATTGATGGGCTTGCTGATTTCCAGAGGAACCTTCTGGGTTTTGAACCAGCTCCTTGTTGCTGCTGATAACACATGCCAGAAACACTACAAACGTTTTATTCTGGCTGGCCTATGTGAAACATTTGGGGAATGTTTCCAGCTTTGGCAATAGCTCCACGCTGTTTTGGCATTAGCCTCTACTACCATGGCCACTCCCGTCTGGTTTATTTTCCAGCCTGCAGGGACAGGGGTGTGGAAGAGGCAGTTTCTGACAGAACCTGGGCCATAGTCTGTGTAACCTCACTGACTCTTTCTTTCCAGACTCTAAGTCATTCACACTTATGCTCAGAAAGCCCTTTTACCAAACCCTTAGAGAGATGACCAACACAAGACGGAGTTATCCATATCCAGGACCTTTGGAGCATTCTTAAAAGCAAATTTAGTTCTAACACCACTGGGTTTAAACTCCACTATGCCAAGGTGAACCAAGTGATCTGTGACAAGGAAATGCTTATTTGTCCATTGCTTTCCTTTTCCTTGTGCTCACTAATCACATTTGGATGCCGCGATAACAGAAAGCAGACAATACCAAAAGCAAAGAGGAGTATGAGCAGAAGTTCCCAATCTCCTTTCCCATGGGAAAGGGATAAAATAAATATCTATTACTGATATGATTTGTACTCCTCTTTCGACCAGTAAAAATTTAAGATGCAAATCCTGGCATGTCCCCTGAATATCAGTAAGTCTGAACTGGGTGAATTGGTTAATGTAAGAGGGGCTTGTGTACTTACTAAAAACCCTAGGGCCCTCACTGCATAGACTCTGGCCAAGATATGCAGTCTAAGGAGCTCTTCTGGGTTTGCTTTGATTAAGATAGTATCTAAGTAAATAAATATTCTCACCACTATAGGCCTTAGGGGATGAATAAGTGGTCTTCTAGCCATAGTAAAGGCTCTTAGGACTGTGCCCTGGCCAACCACTGTAACTACAGCCAGGCTCAGTGCCCCTTTCCAGGCCAGGATTTCCTAGAGCTTGGAAAAAATGCTGAGGAAGGAGTTGTTTATATTTCCCATAGTTTTTGAAAGTGAGTCGCAAAAGACTTTGATCTTTAAAGGAAAACTGATAGCATCCCAAACTCACCCCGGGACCGCAACTGCAGAACCTCAGGAGAGTTTCTTTGGTGAGTGCACCCTTCCCGTTTCAAGGCTTCTCTTCTCTGATAGGGTCAGTGAATTTGCTTATCTTGAATGCTGAGTGGCACACCAGATATACTGGGTACACTCCATAGAAATAAATACATAAAATTTCAGCTCCCTTCATTTTACCAGACAGATTTAACAAATGCACATAACTAATGGGTAGATAATGACTTCCCTAAACTCCTACTTGTAGATCATGCATTCTATTTCCCAGTACATCTTTTTTTTTCCCCATGAAAAATTAAATTGGAAAGGCAACAAGAGAGAAATCATATTGGGGACATTTTCAATCCATTCATTTACATTTTCACTCTTTGCAGCGTGCGGATAGTGTATTTTTATGGCATGTTTGGTTGCTATTCAAAACATCTCTTTTTTTTATTGAACAGCAAAATTATTAGATGAGTAGAATCCTGTATGCATAATAAGAGCACAATTTAAAGCTGTCCCTAGGCTAATTTATGAAGCACTAAATCAATTGGAAAAGTTTTGCCTTCTTCTTAAAGAGGCACAAGGCTGCTTTTTCAGCTGGTTTTGCCTGTTTTCGTGGTCTGCGCGTTGATCGTAGCCTGGTACAGTTAGCCAAATGCATATGGGAAAAGAAATATCTGAGGGATGAAACTAATGATATGTGCACTCTCTGTTGGTTTGTTTCACTTCTCTTAGATCATTTAGGAATGAATTCCCTGTTAACTTCTGTCATCAGTGAATAAGGTTCACATGCACTGATCAGTATGTAAGAATACAGATAATACATAGGATATGTATTATCATCGCAGATGTTTGTGACTGCACAAAGACAAGGCCCATAAATCAAACCTAGTAAAATGTGATGTGGAATTCCTTTCTTCACATCCCAGCAAGGCTGTGTAAGCACATTAAGTTTCCAATAAACTATGGGAAAAAATGTGCATTCCACAGTAGGCATTCCTGCTTCTTAACATCAGTATTTAAAATAGTGATATTTAGTGCACACACAGAGACCTCAAAGCACATTACAAAAGCAAGCAGGTATCATTCCCATTTACATCAATAGGGAATGGAAGCACACAGATGACACATATTCCCTTGATCATCCAACAATAGAGATGACAACAAAATCCAAGGCTCTTCCTACATCAGCACATTTCAGGGCCACATTGCCTACTCTCACTTTGCATTTGTGATGGTTCTTTAGCCTCTGCATTTCTCCTTTACTTACAGAAACATGTTCTGAAGTGATATTTTATCCAGAGATAATTGCTACTGATGGCAGTTGCTGGGCTTTTCCCTTAAAATTCTCCGAGGGGGAATGGTTTGCAGCCCTGTAAAGACCTTTTGTCCTTGTTTCATGCACAAGAAGGTATACAGAGAAATCACTGTGTTTGTAGGCCCTACCTGACAGTTTTGGGTTGACTCATCTCAGACATCTAAGAAGCTCTTCATGGGAAAGAGGTGGAAAAGACAGCAGAATTTTCAACTCCTTGGGGGCTATTCTGACAGTGCAGTCACTGACCAGAAAGCAGGAGGACATTTATTGCTATGTGTTCGATGTAAAATGTGATCTGTTGCATTCTTATGTGCTCTCTCTCATTAAAACAGACACATTTTGGAAATTCACAGTTTAAAGACATGCTTTGTTACACTGGTAACAGTTACATCCCAAACTGGTAAAATGGCCCTAATTTTATCCACCAGAATTGCAGTATGAATTCATAGAGTTAGTCCTTGATTTTATGGTCCTGTTTATGCCTCTCCTTAGCTGAAGAGAACCTAAGGATTTGCTTATATGTATTTTTGTCCTTCAGAAGGACAAATTACATTTCCTGTTCATGCAACTGGCATGAGCTCTGCATCCCCCTACATCACATAGTTTAAAGGGTATAATTAGCAAAACACAGTCCTTACTTGTCTGCCACTATCTGAGGCTGAAAGAGAGACTATTCCATTCTTATATTAGTGTTGACAATAACCAGAATAGCTTGAACTTCCTCAGATATCCTGTCCCAAAGAGCTGCCTTTGTAATAGAGGATTTTTCACATCTGTTATCTACAGGGAAAAATGCAAAATGCCTCTCAGAAACATCATTTGGACTTTTAACGCTCTTTGCAGCATTTTATGTCAATGCAACTGAGATAAAGACATAATATTTCCATTTAGCATAGATTATATATCCCACTATTATTTTTATCTGAAAGAAAGCTGCGTTCATTTTGTTGGCTACTTCACCGTGCTACTTTCTTCTTTAGATGATACTCTCCTCCTCAAAGCTATGTCATACCCATACCAAAAGCCGTTGAACCAGCTGTTTACTACGCACTCAGAGCAATGTTTCAAGTGCTCTGAAAAATCTCTTCCAAGATGCCTTGCCCTCAACTCTCCATAATCAGAACAGCCATAGAAAACCATGATAGAAAAGTGCTTAACTGCAATATGCACTCAAGTATTTCACCCGTATAGGTCTGTATGTGTACACTCAGTTTCTTAAGGCAGGTGTTGAAGCCCTCAGGCAGCATGTTTGGGCTGGGTGAAGGTCTTCCAGGTCACTGGAAGACTTTAGTAAAAAGTTATGCCTGGATTCATCACAGGAGAAGGCAAATAGGACTTATCATAGGATTTAGTGACTTCAGCATGCCATTCAAGTGACATTGAGGAGATGTGACATCTATTGCACAGGCTGGAGCTGCAGCGGGCAGTGAGAGAAATGTTCCCTTCATTCAACAGACATAGAGTTTATCAGTTGGAAACAACTGGGGTCTGTGAAGATAAAAGAGGACTGGCACACATGCATTACTTTGAGGCCCACTAAAACCCTCTTTAAGGACAGAAGCATTGCATCTACCTTGTGCTGGCCTCATCTGAATGACTGAAATTCACCCCAAATACACCACACAGACTACTGCAGGAATCCTGCGCCTGCAAAAGGGGAAAAGGACTGTTGCTAATGTTTTATTAAAGTCTCATAGTCCGGAACTAGCATGATGCCACTTTATAAGTGTTGGCAATACCCTCAGGAATACCTGTGACAAATGCCATCAACATAAAATACAAAGTCGAACTGGGCATGATGAGGTATTTAAAATTGAGACATGCACTTGCCACGTTTAAAAATGTATCTCAGATATATTTTTAAACCGCATATTTTTTACAAACAAGTCAATTCGATGCCTTATATTTGGAAGTTTAATTCCAATCAAGCTAATTTCTAGTCATCACAAACACATACCTGCCAGTAATGAAGGTTGTTTAATTAGGTCCAGATAAAATAGCTCCAATTCTGTTTCTGATCCACCTGTCAAAGCAAATCAGTCTTTTACATGAGTTTCAAAAAAGCAAATTAGACTGGCTGATGATTCTGTGAATATTCAAGCAGACGCACTGGAGAGAAATGCAAACCGAACTTGTGACTGAACAAAAGCCTGGAACGTGACCCCAGAGATGAAGAGATCTTGTTCTGCCAGAAGCAGATTTCCAGGCCTGGCATTTGAGGATTATGAAGTCAAGGACAGGGTGCTAAAAAGTGGCTACTGGAAAGGAGAGCAGTGCCTTCCACTGCTTAGGGCAAGGTGAGACTGCAATGCTATGTACAATTAAACACAAATAGCGATGTTAAAGGTCCTACTCAGCGCCCCAAAGCCAGGTGATTTCAGAACAGACGTGTCCAACTCATGCCCTTATACCTCTACTGAAAAAAACCCAACCCAAATCTGCTGTTTGTGCTGCTATTACAGAAACAAGTGGAAAATGTAGAAGGGCTGATGGGGTTGAATATATAATAAACCTTTTCATTTTCATTGGCTTCTAAGATGGACTAGCAGCCTAAATACATCTACTGGTAGGCAGATAGCAACATAAACTGACCATCTCAAGTGGCATGATTTGACATAAGAGCTGTTAGTTAAACAACACAGCAGAGCTCTGAGACATCACCAATAACTGCTTAATACTATAGGAGCTTGACCAGCAACTTCCAGAACTGCAGGATTAGGCACAAATGCTGGGCAGTAGACTAGAGACAAAACACTGATTAAAAAGCACCACTCAAGCACACACTGTTGACATCCAGAACACAGAAAAGGTAACTCAGATCTTAATACAGAAGTTATCTACTAGGGTCTGGCAAGCAAATGAGTCTCCATGTCCTTGCTATTTCTGTGCTGACTGTGCACTCAATCTGCTAAGTAAGAACTCACCAAAAATGTCAGGGTTTCACATGGGTTTTTTTCTCATTCGAGCCTATCATTTACTCTGCTGGGTTACTTCTTTCATTCTTTGATGCTCTATCAAGGTGCTTCCACAGATGCTGGTTCTTAGAGCGCTAACCTTTCTCCAGTCATTTATACATATTGGCAACTGTTGTGCATTCTGGAAGGTGAATTTGTTCATTCTGACTGATTTATGACACATGATGGCTTGCTCTTTTCTTCCAATTGGCATTCTAAGGACCATTCTCATTTTGGCTTTAATTCGTTACGATTGGATGTTTTTTGATTTCCCTTTCCAAATGCAGGGAGAGTGGTCTGATTTTATCAGATGTCTCCATTATGTTCTTACCTCATGCAGGTAACTCCTGCAAAGCACACTTACGGTAGTGACAAAGCACAGTTGTTATGGCTCTACCAGACTCCATAACCCTTGGAGTTTTAAATTCTCTTCTCTACAAATAAAATCCTGACCCAATAAAGTCAATCACAGTTCTTCTATTTCCCCTATATTCACAAAAGTTATGAGTACCAAAGCCTCAAAATCCATTCATGTTTCTTTCATTAGATTCTCTCCACTTGATTGTAAGGAAATCTGTCTTGTTAGTTGATGAGGTCTGATGTGTATCTCACAACCTTATGTTGTGAAAATAGCAAGACATGAACTTGTTATGCCTATGTATGGCAGTTTCACAAGTCCTCCTTGCAATGAGGATATGACATGTTTTCACCCTCAGCTTATTTTGCTCAACAGGAATTAATTACGATCATGAGTCAGAAGATGAGATTTTTTTGATGTCATTAGGTCTCAGCCTGGGAAGACCTATGTACTGGTTGCCAAATTAAGGAGCAGACTTCCTCAAGTGATTCATACTCACTTGCTCTGCCCAGAATACATGCCGTTCTTTCTAGTACTGGAGGCCCATGATTATCTGATATTTCTACAGTTCCAAAGCCACAGATTGATATGGCTCTGTCTGTATCTGTGAGAAACAGGGCCAGCTTTACGCCAGCTGGCTGCTAAAAAGGGTTTATGTTTTAACCCATGATTTGCACACAATTCACTTATACACTTATACATAACATATTAATTAACCACCATTTCCAGAAGACTTCCAGATTCTTGTCTTTTATATATTATTGCGACTGGCACCATACTTAAACTGGGTTGTATTTCAGCTACACCATTTTGTACTTGTTTGCCTCTAGATGACAAATAGATGGTTCTTATTTCAAATAGAGATGCTGCATTGTTTCATAATATATCATACAGTACTGCTCTTCGAGCCTGCAGAAACTCACAACAACTTTATGCGGCATAACTAATATCTAACAATGACTGGGACAAGACATTTTGCCTTCTTAGGTTCCTTTTTCTCCACTGAATACCCTCTGAAGTGAATAGAAGCTGTCCATCGTGAGCCTACAGAAAGGAACATGGATGGTTCACTTGACCCCTGCTCATTATATTCCACATATAAATTGGTGACAACATATGGCAAAACTGGTGAAGGCTACAAAATAGATAAACCTGGATTTTTGCTTCCTTTTTTTTGGAAACAAAAAACAAATGGATCATCTCCTGCATGGCCATCACCGCTTCTTTGCAAGACCTGAAAGCTGGGTTAAAGGTGTTAAGGATACTGGCAAAAGTTGGCCAGTGGTACATTATAGGTGCTTAGGCTCTGCTCCGCAACAGGTACACACAAGTATCAGTTATATTACTTAGACAGGCTTTTACCATAAGGAACAATGAAGACCTCATAGGATGGCACTAATGCTACTGCCATTTAACCAATCTAACCTGGCAGAAAGAAGTAGCATGTTTGTTTATTTGAGCTCTATTTACTACAAACCCCTCTAACCTTCAGGACTGTGCTAATCTCTCCTTTCTCCAAAGTCAGCAAGCAGCTTGTAGCAGCCTCTGATTCCATGCAGGTCACAGACTGGCTATAGAGAGAGCCTGCATGTTAGGTGTTTTGTGCCATTTCTTGGTGTTCGCATGACACAGTTACTTGCTTACCTCGTCAGAACTGGGCTCTCCACCTCTTCATGATGTTGTGTGCTCCAAACTAATTTTCATTTCATCTCTTACCTAGCTTTAGTATTTCTGGCACAATGCTTCGCTACTTATATACCCTCCATCAGCGCAAATTCACTGAGCTTGTCAGTGCTTATCTGTGTTGTAAAGGGGGAAAAAACCTAGGACTGTCTTACATTGCAAGCCTACCTCTCCAGCGAGCTCAAAATCATGCCCTTAGAACATGCTTTTAACAAGCCAGTAAGTATTGTACCTTTTTCCCCAGCTACAGAGAGCAGAGAGGTGAGGCACTTCTCCGTGTAAAATGGCACACACATTTTGTAGATCTCCTGTTCTAATGCTATTAGCTCAAAAGATTGAATTAAATAGAGAAAGGTTAATGAAAGGTTTCAGTCGTGATTGCAGTGACCATGATGAAGCAAAGGGGCAAGAGAAATGGCAGCTTTAACAATTAAACTCCCTCAGCACATTCCTTTAACACCACTGCCATATCACAGTGAAATGCCACAGTTAATCAGATCACGCTTACTTCTAACACTCTGTACTAAGAAGTTGTGGCATTCCCCTGTTGGGATGTTCTACATGATGAGCATGTTCTTCATTGATGCTAAATAAAGGCAGATGCCACGCAAATTAGTATCCCTAATTGTTTATAAATACAGGAGCTACTTAGATATTTTTTCTTGCTGATACTTTAAAATGGCATTCTAAATACATACAGTACAATTAAATCCCTATTCCCCTGTAAATCTCGGTTCTAGCACGAAATTGGAGGCTACAAGCCCCTAGCAGCTGTGTTGTACCACTCAGAAGTTTCCAATATATGCTGGAAGTACTTTGCTTACCTCACTAAATGCCAAAAGCAAGTCTGGCAATAGATCAGTCAGTCACATCTTCTTGATTCAAGTATTTATTTCTCTGCCTCTATTAAGTTGTAAGCAGACATCTGAGTAGCTGAACCTCCTGCAGGGTTTCATCACATTTTAGGATTGGCCCTTTCTGCATATCAATAAAATTCAATTGGAAAATATTTATAGTACTAGCACATGTCAGAGGAATAAATTACCCTATAAAGAGCTCACTTTTTGCTGTAGTATGCACTGATGTCCTTACCGAGGGTAAAAAGAACCAAAGGAGCCCAGGCTTGGAGAGGGAGAAAGACAGCAAGAACAGCATTAGATCTAGATGTACAAGACCCTAGTTCTACTTCAAGTCACTGTTGCCTCTGGGCATGGAGCAAGTTTTTGAGATTGACTATTAAAATAGGGTTAAGAGCACTTAAAACTCAACTTCAGGGTATTTCAGGGTGAAACAATTACAAGATTTTGGCATATTTAGGTATTTTAGTTAAACAAACACCCCAAGGCAGAGAATCTCTTCAGGTTAAACTGAAGCTAGCAAAAAGACATATGAAATAAAAAGCACCTTCCACAAGTTGACTCACCAGCCATCTTAAAAAGTCCTTCGAGTGATATCACTTACATGTACCAATATACTGAAAACTAAGACAAAAGCATGATGTGTTAAGGAAGAGAAAACATGTTTCTATTAGCAGCAGATGGACAACTCATGGTTTGGGTCTAACTGCAGTAGGGCTTTGGTAGACGTAGGTGCAAAGCTTAAGGCATTATAGCTACCATCCACATGAGGTTGCCTCCTCTCAGCAGAGATATGGTCTAATATGCTCCTGCATGTAAACGCAGGCCCATACTCCTTATGATGAATGTAAATGTGCAAGCTATGGACAATGGCAGCTGGGAGAGGGTATATCCCAAAACTGGAGCAAGGCCTTCTAAAAGAGGGGCAGAGTAGGTATTTTGGGGACTGTAACGTCTTAAACCATTCTAACTTAAATCTACCTGAACAGATTTACTGAAACCCTACATGAATAAAAGTGGGAATAGGAATAGGATAAATAGGAATAGGAATAACTTATATCACAGGAATACTGTCTGCTAGTTTTGCTAGTCTGTCCTTCACATAGTGGATTTTTTTGTGGCTTTTACAATTTTACAGATATTAACTTGAGGAAATAGATTACAGAAAGGTTAATGAAAGGTTTTACTCATAATTGTGATGCCTCTGACCTAACAGAAGGCCAAGGAACCTCGCAATTAAAAAAGAATACCAAACTTTTATTTACCCATTCCCTGAGCACAAAGAAATGCCACCATTAATTACATACCACATTGATTACTAAGAAAGTTGTCATGTATCCCCTTTGATGATGCAAGATGGTTGTTACGGCAGTGAGATGCTACTAAGAACTCTTTGTAAGACTTAATTAGGTCATTTGTTTAATCTCATAGGGTTCCTTCCCCCATTCTTTTCTCTTTAGTTCCTACTTCTCTCCACTTTCTTTGTTTAGCTGTTTGCTTTTAAAAAGTTAGGAAGATACTCTTTAAGTGCTTGGGGACTTCTACTACTTCTCGAAGTTATACTGGATGCCCTCCTCTGCTTTGGCTTTCAAATACAACAGCCACTTAAATGATGCCAACATTATCTCTCTACAACCTTCAAAGTGATTTCTGTGAGATGCTGTGGTTCAAGATGCTGATCTGATACTTTCTGTGGACTTGAAGCAGAAAATTCCCATTGAAATCTGAGACTTGGATCTTTCTTTACCTTCCCGTAACACAGAGCAGAATCCTTCTCTTTGTTCATAAAAACATGCACCTATAAAATAATGTATGTAATGTCTGCTGAATGTTCTCTACTATTCATGAAGTTAAAATTAACTTCTTGTGTTAATTGCTTATCAGTTCCATAAGCATAATTCCCACGATTTAACCTGCTTTCTTAGGGATCTGCTATCTTTCCATATAGAACTTCACATTTTTCTATGAATTTTTACTGTTTAAAATGTATATGTATGTAAATTATTATGCATCTGAACCTTTCACATCAGAGGTACAGTATAAATACTAAATCAATGTGGAAAACATCGTGTCTGCTTTACCTTGACTTGATTATACCTAAATATGAAACATAAATTAGCATTTTGCTCTATTTTTAGATGTCTTCATTGTATTACACTCTATATTTGTTTGAAATGTGTAGATTAACACCCTTCCCAATGATCTCCTATAGGTTTATGCTAATCAAGCAAAACTTAAAACAGCACATGAGGGACTAGGGAGAGAAAGTGAGATGCATAATACAGATATTCCTTAACAGATATTCCTGAAGCACAGAAAAAGCTGGAAAGCTTGGAATACTGAGTTTCATCTTTTCTAAGAACAGACCTACCTTTGCAGATGGTCAGTTAAGCGTAAGTTCTGTTAAAAAGGGCTGAGACAGTAGAAAGCGTCCTTTTAATTTAGATGCTATTTTTGCTCACGTTTTCCATACTTTGTTATTGATTACTCTCAGATTTATTACCCATATTTTAGCTACAGTTTAGCATTCAAGCTGTTTTAAAAGTAAAGCAGCCACAAAATCCTGCAATTCGGCAGTTGTGCCAAAGACCATTTTTCTTGTCCATGGGCATGACTGACATACGAATGTGACTCAGGAAGAACACATTATTAATATGAAGAAAAGTTATGACTTTTGAATGATGGTGGTTTGCCTTGCAAGTAATTCCCTGGGTTATACCTGCACTGCATATTCTTGTAAGTATACGGAGCCAGATTCTCTTTACACATTTCAGCTTCTTTAGTAATTTTCTTAAATGCAGAGAGGGGAAAATAAAGACATATTATTAATAAACATGCAATTAAACAGGTTAGGGCAACAATGCTATGCTGGTCATTCAGGAACCCTGTGCTAATTTTAATTAGCTGCTTTCCCTTGCTTTCAAATGTAATTAAAGCAGCTTAGTTGTGCTCAGTGATGCAAACCACCTTATTTAATCACTAACATTATTTCCCTGAACTATTAATGATTTTCAAAACGCTTGTTTATGCAGAATTAGAACAGTAATTATCTTACCAGTTAATTTTGTACCTTCACATTTCACACCTCGCTCAAACGTCATTCATTTACCATAGCCTTTCTGTCAAAACAAAGAAATGCTTGTTCTAAATGTGCTTCTGACTGCCAAATTGAAAGCCAAGTTTTGTAACACTAATAAAGTAGCTCCCAAGTGAAACAGGTGTAGTAATTTAGACCCTTCCTGTCTCGAGCTTGCACGTACATGCTATGTCTTTTCTTTATTAGCTTTAAAATGAGCGCTTGGTGTGCAAAATAAGCTATTTAATTCAGACTTGTGGAGCAGAATATAATCTTTAATTTAAACTAGAGCAGTAAAAAAAGGCCTTTAATTTTAACTGGCATGTGCGTGTGAATTTGAATTAATAATCCAGAAAATTGAAACTGTTTTGCTGCTGTTGCTGGATAGTGACTGTTCTTCACATGCCCTTAGTTTCACTCACTCATATTTCCCTCACCCAAGCTTTGCCTAGTGCCTGTTTTATGACGCTGCTCTCTTACAGAAAGGGAATTCTGGTTACAAGAGAAATTCTCCATTGATTGTATTCTTGGAAAAACATATTGCATCGAAAGAAATTCTTGTGGCTGTGTTCATTCAGTTTACAAGGAGTATAATTGGTGTATTCATTATATCTACTTAAGACAAAGTTTAAACGCACCATGAATTTATTCTTCACAAATCAGCAGATCTTTTCCTCTTACTTCTTTATGTTAACAACTAGTTGTGTACTTACAAAATACAACAGCCTTACAAGGAGCAAAAAAAGCCTTTCTCCTGACTCTGGTAAGAGAGGGAAGACTTCCTTATTACCAGGAAAATAAGGCGACTGCTTGATGTCATCCAAAACCAACCTGTGGCAGAACTAGAAATAAAAAGCCAAAGCAAGCTCCATCTTTCAGCTGTTCTGAACAGTCTCTGAGGTCTCCTACACTTATCCCAGCATGTGCAGCAAGTGCTAGAGATGAGCACATGTTGCTTCATTTTCAGAAAGTGGCTTGTGAGCCGGCTGAGCAGCCTATGAGGAGTCATTCTGACTCCTTCCCCTCTAGGGCCACACATCGTTCAAACAGACATCTATCTATTTAATTTCATTCAATTAAGCTCCAGCCACAAAATAAGAAGACAGCCTAAAAATCCCACTGTAAATCAGACCTATCACTGATACACTGCATCTGTGAATAGCACTGAGACACTTACACCTGGCAAAGGGGACAAAAAAGACTGGATTTGATGTAATGCTTCTACTGCTTCCATAATCTAACATGTTTTTTTTGCAGGAAAGCTAATTGCAAACAGAGCATTACATCTTAGCTTTTAAAGGCTTGTTAATGTGATTAAATTTCAACATGAAAGCAGTGCATTTGACCTCCGTTGGACTACTTTAAAGCATAAAGATACCCATGTAAGCAAAGGGATGCCAGGATGGCCACCTAAGAGGACAAGAGTGATTTGGTAAGCGCTCATGCACCGCTGCAGTCAGGGTTTTAAATCCCACATCATATTTTGCAAACATTCTTCCTAAATACATTATAAATCATACAGAAGAAAGTAGATCAATGTGCAAAAGAAACTGCTTTAGTTAAAAAGCCCTATTTTGTCTAAAAGCTTTACATACGCCCTGACAAAGCATTTCTATTTTAATACATTTAAATTCATTAGATTTTTCCAAAGATTCTATAAATTTGAGGCAGCTAAAATTATTTCGATATTTCCAGAATGCCCAAGATCCATGGTCTCCTGGCAACTAGCAATCACATGGCTGGAGAGGTTTTGGCCTACTGTTACAATGCCATTATATGTTTGGTTGATGATTTATTCAAACCCAGTTTCCAACCTGCTGTTAGCTCCCTCATTGCTTTAATGCAGCTAGTCTACCATTCATAACTGTCAAGAACCAATTCACTGGGACTTGGGCTTATTAAGCACCCAAACTGTGTAGTGAACATACACAGTTTTGTGCCTGGGAATGTGAATAAACACTTTACTTTCCACCCGTTTAAAGTGATCTCTCATGTTTTTAACACCATGCAGTATTTTTATCTTGTTATCAACATACTCAGCCATGAACTCCAAAGAATACACTGTGTGCAGCTCACTGTTAGTAGGTGGCAGAAAGCCCGACTGCCTCCTTTCTCACAGGGGCACAGACCCAGAGGGAGATGTTAGTTTAATACACTCTTCCTGTAGCAAGTTACTGTATGTACAAAGCATAAGGTTTATGATTTGACAAAGAGAAGGAAAGAAGACATCCTCATCCTCTGGATACAGCAGTGTGCTTGGAGAGACAGCAATGGACTTGTTTTCTCCAAGAGTGATTGACTCCTTTCTTTGAAAGGAGAAAGAGTGCTATAGCAATTAGAGAAGTAATCACAGTGGATATTTACCTTATTGAGGACAATATAGCAATTCTCTTGGTCAAACACACCAACTGTATAAATAATATAAAGAGAAAATGGGGTTTGAAAATAAAATATTACTTAACAAATGTATTTATATTTTAATCTAACTCTGTTAATTCAGTAGTTTCAAAAAGGCATATTTGAATTGGAAGCCTTAATAGTTTTTCATGTTGAATAACATGGTAATGTGATTTTTCTCCATTCTGTACACATAAGGAACATTATGAAATGTGTTGCCACAATTACACAGCAGCAGCGTACATGCTATTTGATGTGAGCCTGGGAATAAAGCTGGCTTGAACCATTTGGCTTAAAACAATCATAAATAGCCATTTTAACATCATGATTCTAGTACAGTGTGCTTTGCTTGATTTTCAGGATTCTAGTGGGGAAAGCGTAACATTCTGAGCACTGATTTGATGTAAATTCAGACTACTGTAAAATCCAGGTTCTGACCAAAGAGCAGTTGAATAAAGCCTGAGGTTGGGTTTTGGTCTTTTGTTTTTGTTCTGGCACAAAGGTCTTACTGTTTCTCAAAAAGGAAATTATTATAAGAAAATATCTAAAGATGCCAGAAAGAATAATTGGAGGGTCAGGAGGTTTTTCCTTGAGTGTTTGCTGATGTTTTGCCCATCCCATCAAGAATTTCAACAGAGGAATAAAGTGGTACTCTATCTTCTGGACAGCTTGACGTTTGTCTTTGCTGTCAAGCCAAAAAGGATGCGATTCCATTCATACAGAGAAGATCAGAATAATGCAGAAAATATGATAAAGCAGAACAATTCGCAATGATAACCAGTCATATCACAAGTTAGTGGGTCTAGACTCCTTTGGTACATACAGGCTAGCACACAGGGCCCCTAATGAACCAAGGCTGCTCATTAAGAACAAATGTACCTTCTTAGCAGCTCTTCTCGTTTTCATGAAGTTGTTACCACAAATAACTCCTTAAATTTACTCCAAATTATTGCACCATCAGATAACTACACTACACTTTAGACCTGATGCTGTAAACACAACAGGCCTCACTGCTTACCTTCAGGAGGAGTCACAAAAGGACTATGCATTACACCTGGGAGTCCCTGTGGGAAAAACCTTACAAATAGTATTGAGAGAGTCATGAGGCAGAAGTATGAATGTATAGGTATGTAAGCTTTTCAACAGGGTAGCTGCCCTAGAAAATTAACCATCATTCACTTTCTGTAAGACTCTCAGTTCATACTCCAGGCTCCCTTTAAAATAAACACAGTGGTCACAGTTCTCCAGGCTGTTACATTTGTTTTGTGGCAATGTAATGCCATTAAATTTAATTAGCCTTGAACTGGCAAATAGATTCAGGGTTTGGGCTTTATCTTTAAATAAGGCTTACTGCTGCTCCAAGTTAATCAAAAGGCTTTGCAAGCTTCAGAGCACTTTCATCTCTAGATCTAGTGACCTACAGACACATCTGCTCTTCAAAAGGTGAGGCAAAGCGCAGCACTCCTATGGTCTCTTTTACTGGATTACACTGAATCCTGTTGTACAGATGCATGAAGCAATTCAGCATTGTCTTACACTTCCCAAATATTTACTGGTTACCCTGGGATGACATCAGATGGGAATTTAGGTACAATTAATAATGGTTAGCTTTCTCCATAGTGATCACATCTACGGAGATAAAGGATTCACGGAATAATGGCTGGGAGGAGTTTGGATCTAACTTTTCACTTTCTTAGCCTTACGGACAGCAAAGACAGCAAAGTCTAAAGTGTTCTGTGCCAAACTGTCCCCACACTTTACCTTATCAGATACTTACATCTGCCCATTAATGCCATGTACATCTGACTGCAAATACAGGAATGCAATGAACTGAATGAAGCATGATGGGTACCAGTAGCAAATACAGTCTCCAAGTTATTTAACCATTTCTTATTCAGAGACTTAATCTGGGAGAAGTAATCAGCAGTTAATCTAACCAAAGAACGCTATCAGGGAAGGGAGGAAAAGCAGCTCAGCAGGTCAACCAGGGCTGCTCTGTACTTTGAAGCAGGGTCTATTATAAACAAGTTATAACCTGTAAATTTCTCTATAACTTCTTTCTTAAAAATGATGACAATTACGTAAACTCCTTAAATAGCTGCTCCCTCAGTTAGCATTATTGCTTCTGTCCTTAGATTTAATACAAATCTCTTTTGCTCCACATTAAAGAAGTATTTCTTGCCCTGCTCTTACTGAACACAGAGAACAATCAGTCACTCGTGTTTTCATAGCAATCAATTAGATCTTACAATATTCATCCCTCAGTCTTTTCTCAGCTAGGTAAACCCAGGAGGTTCCAGGGGTTTGGCTTGCTCTGTTTCCTAAGTCTTTGCTTAGCACATATCTATCTTGACCAAAAACCAGGCAGAGTACTGCAGCTCAGGTCTCACTCAGACTTTAAATGTGAGGGCGCTGACCATGCAACCTGGAATTACACCTTGTTCTCCTTTTCCCCAATATTATCAAGCTCTTTTGAGCTCTAAAGCTAATCTCCCAAATGTTTGCAAACTCTTCCTGATTGGTGCCAGCCAAACATTCTTCATGGTATCAGTTGTTGTATCATCAGAGAGTAGAACTGGATCCACAAGAGACCAGAGAACGTTAGGGAAGCCTGTTGTGCGCATCCCTGAGATGTAAACCAAAGTATTACTGGTTCTGAGTATTCTTACACATTTGTGTGAATGTTGTACTTAGCTTCATCCTATTCTCGATTTCTTACACTACAATCTCTATTGTTCAAGCACAAAAATATGACGTTTTAGAACCTGTTTTTTTCCTGTTTCAATCACTGAGCAGATTCAAGATCTTTTGTGATATGAGGAACTGAAAGACAAGGCATACCTCATCTGCCTTAAAAACTGATGAAAGAAGATATGAACTAAGAGCAAAGTGAGATCCTCAACAAGCAGAATCCCAGGAAATATAATGGATAAAGCCAACTTCAGTATAAAATCTCTCCATTAGATTGATCGTAAACATGGCAAGTGGGAATTTCCCACCCAATTTTAAAAGGCAGAAGGAAACAACTCAAGCCAAGTAACGTTAGCTTTGCCTTTATGTATAATTTGAACTCCCAATGACACTAAATTACTGCACACAGTCAGATAAAACACAGGTGAGATGATGAGTCGGTTCCCTTGCAGAAAGTGATATTCAGCAACTCTGTTCACGGCCTAGGTCTCACGTCAAGAGAATGGACGACTGCTCCAGATCTCTTGTATAGGTCTATCTCACTGCCTTGTGAATTCAGCCTCCATGCTCAGAATCTCTACCAGCTTAGATGAAACCTGTAATATTTTTGTGTAACTATTGTGTTTTGACAGCGTCAGAGTTGACTGATGTAATAGGTAGGAAGCAGAGAGCCTAATAAATCCTATTAAAAGTTAAAGTTCCAGACCAATAGCCAGAGGTGCATGAGGTGCATCCTGGTTTTCAGTCCCAGACTCCTTCATTATGGCCTATTTCAACCAGCCTAATCTAAAGTGAATGCATTAGGGTTCGTGTTCTTTGCACAGCAGCTGCCAGTGTCTCCCTGCCCTTCCTCCTGCTTTGCAGGGTACTTTGGGAGCCTAAGGGAGGGGTGGATTAAATTGGAAAATATAAATAACAAATCAAAAATTAAAATTGATTGGATAAACAATTTCCCTTAGACTGGTTCTTAATACGTGATTGATTTTTTAATCAATATTCATTATTTCGCAGAACATACCAAACTGTTTATTGAACAAATGAATGGCTGGGACTACAATGACATGAAATCAAATAGGTGAACCAATTGCTTTAATAACATGGGTTGAACAGGCCACCTCCTCTTACCTGGCTGCAACTAAAAGTCAGAAACTCAAGAGCCATCGAGGAAGTGATCCAAATGAAGGATGCCATTTGTTTGAAGGAGCATGTTTTCCTGTTGGCTCCACACAGGTGTACAGCCACATGCTGAGGTGTGCGATACTGCTAAACCGAAGGTGGAAGTTTCTTCCTTTTTGGCACAACTTTTGTGTGCTTTCCCCCAATTCCTCATTCATCAGCACACTGCAAAGCTCCGGAATTAAAATCCAGATCTGAAAATGAGATCTGCAAAACTGTTCACTGGAAAGTCTTCAGGCAAACGGATTCCTCTAATAAGGTTTTATTCACCACCGGTATCAGATTCAGTGGTACATATAAACTATATGCCACATCCTAGCATATACTTCAGACTATTCCTATTATTTGGCATAATGTAAAAAGTAATCTCTCGTTGGGGCACAGATGTTCTGAAGTAGTTTTTTCTCAGCTGAAGGAAAGCACTAGGGTACGAGATCAGAAGGAGTGTGACCAGCAGGTCGAGGGAGGTGATCCTGCCCCTCTACTCTGCTATGTGAGACCTCACTTGGAGTACTGTGTGCAGTTCTGGTGTCCTCAACATAAAAAGGACATGGAACTGTTGGAACAAG